>BLSH010164475.1:658684-682819 GCA_018402905.1 Glandirana rugosa | reverse complement strand
AAACAAAAAAATTATCCTTCTCCCAGTATACTGTGTAGTTTGAATAACCCTTAAAGTGTTCTTTTTGTTACCACACGAACCAAAATTGTATTGAAATAAGAAAGTACTCAATAAATGTTCATCTTGCTGGAACTATGATGTCGGTGATAGGGAATTGCTGGCCATCAAGTCGGCTTTGGAGGAATGGCGGTACCTCCTCGAAGGAGCAGCTCACCCGGTATTGGTTTTTACTGACCATAAAAACCATAAAAAAAACCATATGCTGTGAAGATACGAGATGTGCAGCACCTGAAACTACGGATACTGGAAGCCTGTGCTAGCATTTCTCCTGCGGTGTTGCTATCAGTGTGTGAAGAGTGGGAGAAGAGGGTTGCATTGACAATCCAACACAATGGGCAGCACATTGAACACATTTTATAAGTGGTCAGAAACTTGTAAATAACTCATGAAAGAATAAAGTTATGTTAAAACCAAGCACACCATTGTTTTTCTTGTGAAATTCCCAATAAGTTTGATGTGTCATATGACCCTCTTCCTATTAAAAAAACAAAAGTTGAATTCAAAATGGCCGACTTCAAAATGGCCGCCATGATCACCACCCATCTTGAAAAGTTTCCCCCCTCACATATACCAATGTGCCACAAACAGAAAGTTAATATCACCAACCATTCCCATTTTATTAAGGTGTATCCATATAAATGGCCCATCCTGTACATAAAAGTACATAAAATGGGAAGACTAGATGAAAAAAATGTATACTATCTCTTTAAAATCACATATAGGCCTTATGCATACTGGGCAGAAAAAATTGCGCTTTTACAGGCCTTTGATGTTTTTTTGGGGTTTGGGGTTCCTCTCTATGTTAGCCTATGTGCCTATGCACACATGTTCGAAGAGGAGCATTTAGGGGCAGAAAAAAAATACAAATAAACAAAAACATCATTAGCATGGTGAGGAGAAGACCTCTTGGGCAGAAAAAATTATTGGCGCACCTAAACGAGTGAAAACACATCTAAATTCTCCTAAACATTTAGTGCTTGAGTGTTCATTCCAATGATCAGAATACATTAACACGGTGGGCAATGGAATCAATGAACACTCAAATGCGTGACGCACCTAAATGAGCGTGCAAGGCATGTTTTTAAGTAGCTTTTCTCCTGGCAGGAGAAAAGGTGTTCAGAGGAACTGGGCACATACCCAGTGTGCATGAGACCGTACAATAAAATTCCAGACTGTTATAATTGTCAAAGTCAACAAGTACATAAGATTGATGCGTTACTTGATAAAAATCGCTTCCTCAGGATCCTCGCTGAATTACATATGGATATAAATGCAGAGAAATCCAATTTCGATAAAACACATCATCAAGTAGGCCACATAAACCAAAATAATAAGTATCCTCAATAGAAATGCGATAGTGAATTTCAAATCTACATACACTTGTAAACTCAAGAGGGAAGACGCCCCAAAAAAGGGCCACCTTACCAAAATGGTGATAAATATAAAATGTGCCCCCTGGGTGATACACTACTGAAAGCCACTCCAAAGGAAAGGATGGGAGGGAGGAACCAACCAACCCCCAAATGTGTAATAACTCAGTTGCTGACCAAATCTAAAAATCAAAAATATGCCAGCTTGAAGATGCCAAGAAAAAGTAAGGTCCTCTATCAAGTAAACCACCAAACACACAACTTAACACATGGCCCCGTAGCCAAAATGACGACCTGGCATGATCAAATTCAGGTACTACATGTACATCATCAAGAAGGTTACATAAACCAAAACTCTAAGTATTCGCAATAGTAATACAATAACAAAGTTCAAATCTACATACACGTGTAAACTCAGGAGGGAAGACACCCCAAAAAAGAGCCACCTAACCGAAATGTTGGTAAATTTAAAATGTGCTTGCTGGGTGATACACCCCTGAACGCAACTCCAAAGAGAAGGATGGGAGGGAGGGAGGAACCAACCCCCAAATGTGTAATAACTCAGTTGCTGACCAAATCTAAAAACTAAAAATATGCCAGCTTGAAGATGCCAAAGGTCAGAGAAAAAGTAAGGTCCTCTATCAAGTAAACCTCCAAACACACAACTTAACACATGGCCCCATAGCCAAAATGACGACCTAGCGTGATCAAATTCAGGTACTACATGTACATCATCAAGAAGGCCACATAAACCAAAATCCTAACTATTTGCAATAGTAATATGATTACGAAGTTCAAATCTACATACACGTGTAAACTCAAGAGGGAAGACACCCCAAAAAAGAGCCACCTAACCAAAATGTTGATTTCAAATGTGCCTGCTGGGTGATACACCCCTGAACGCAATTCCACAGAGAAGGGTGGGAGGGAGGAACCAACACCCAAATGTGTAATAATCCAAATCTAAGAACCAAAAATAGGCCAACCTGAAGATGCCAAAAGTCCCAGAAAAAGGAAGGTCCTCTATCAAGTAAACCACCAAACACACAACTTAACATGGCCCCATAGCCAAATTGACAACCTGGCATGATCAAATTTAGGTACTACATTGCTTGAATTTAAATTTAAAAAATAAGAATAATGATATAATAACCTCTTGCCAGCCACATAATGCATTTGTGTGGCCACACATATGCATCCATGGAAGGCTAAGGTTTCTTTGCTTTGGTTGGAGGCAGAAGTGATAAGAGGGCTTCCCGTGCAGCTCTGGTCCAATTATCCCTATGTGTGGGAACAGGGGCACAGGGCACAAAAAAGCATAGGTGCCAATAATTAGGTAGGAAGTAGCTGTAGTCTCTGGACTGTAGTCACAATGTAGGCACACTGGAGGAGGATCAAGGAAGGTGGCCACAGGAAGGCACTGGACCTTGGAAGCTTGGTACAGAGACTGCGAGGACGCACAGTCAGGTGTAGTTGCAGGTACCAGTTGAGATCATGGACGTGGTTTGGTGGCAAGCCAGTGTCATTACAGATGGTCAGCAAGGATGAAGTCAGTAGCCAAGCCAGAGTCATATGCAAATGACAGGCTTTGTGAGGCCTTAGGCAAAACCTAGACATGAGGCCCTACTCACGCCCATAATGGGAAAAATAATTCAAGTGATAAAAAACGTAACTTTATAAATTGCATATATCAAGAGCTTTAAAGTGCTGGTGTCAGTGTCAAATTAGGCGGTTGCAAGGCCCCTGTGAGTGCTATGCCTTAGGTGACCGCTTAATTTGCCTAATTAGAGAGCCGCCTCTGGCAAAGGAGCAGAAGTGAGTGTAGTCAAGCAGCAGGCCAGGGTTGATACAAGAAAGACTGCAGAGTTTAGTTAGAGGCAAGCTGAGGTCACAGTCCAGAACCCACAAAACAAGGTCAGGAGCAGGCTGGGTCAGCAATAGGAGATCAGACAGCAGAAGCTTAAACATAGGTCATGGGTAGCTGAAGAACATCCAGTGATTATCACACATCAGGGCCTCCTTTAAATAGGCAACTTGGTGCTATTCTCAGGATACTGGCGCACACAGATGTGCCAACATGTTAGTGCACGCTGGTTACTGGCCAAAGTCCATCTATGTGCTGGCACAAGCATTAGCTGTGTGAGTATTGATCTCCTGACACATAGACAGGTCCCGAGCCCTAGTAATGTTTGGAAGCCGGCGGGACTTTCACCTGATCTTATGACTGCTGTGACAGCCAATCACAGTGGTCATGTGTTAGGGCAGTAATACCAGCCCCCAGGGCGTGAAGACCCAGTTAAAAGGATGCCAGGGCTGGGCAGGGTTAATGAACACTGATCTCCATTCATTTACATCCTTTTTATCTGCTTGGAGTTCAGCTTCAGTTAGTTGACTTGACTAATTCAATGTACCGATCACCTTATGTATAAAAAGAACAGAGGCCGGAGTGTCCTTTTAAATCAGTGATAGAGTTATGAAGGTCTTAGCTGGTTTCATATGCTTTCTGGTTGAGCCGCATCCTAGACGTCTACAGATGTCATTATCTTTATTACAATCTTGCATCCTAAGTGCTCTGGAAGAAAATAGCTGTGTACTTGTAGCGAATTTTCTTCCCCTGAAGACAACTGCCACCGCTCCGCATATAGCAAATAGTGCCAGTACCTGGGTAGGACAGGGGGGCATCATGCACCATTATTCTGCAAGCGTAAACAGGCGATGGAAAAATTAATGGCACCACAAAGGCTTACAAGGCAATTAAAACAATGCGGCATATCACAACTGTTTAGCTGGGACATTCGGAAGGATTTGCATTGTATAGAGGGAAAAACAACAGTAGAAAAGGACCAAAGAGAGATTAGAGGCATGAAAGAAAGTCTACAATCAATGGCTTAATGGCATGTGCTGGTATATCCAGTATCTCACAAAAGTGACATTTTTGTAAATATTTTATTCTATCTTTTCATGTGACAACACTGAAGAAACGACACTTTGCTGCAATGTAAAGTAGTGAGTGTACAGCTTGTATAACGGTGTAAATTTACTGTCCCCTCAAAATAACTCAACACACAGCCATTAATGTCTAAACCTCTGGCAACAAAAGTGAGTACACCCCTAAGTGAAAATGTCCAAATTGGGCCCAAAGTGTCAATATTTTGTGTGGCCACCGTTATTTTCCAGCACTGCTTTAACCCTCTTGGGCATGGAGTTCACAAGAGCTTCACAGGTTGCCACTGTGGTGCAGTGGTGCGCAGTCATGTTGGAACAGGAAGGGGCCATCCCTAAACTGTTCCTACATATTTGGGAGCATGAAATTGTCCACAATGTCTTGGAATGCTGACGCCTTAAGAGTTCCCTTCACTGGAACTAAGTCCAACCCCTGAAAAACAACCCCACACCATAATTCCCCCTCCACCAAATGATTTGGATCAAGGTCCATAAAGACATGGATGAGTGAGTTTGGGGTGGAGGAACTTGACTGGACTGCACAGAGTCCTGACCGCAACCCAATAGAACACCTTTGGGATGAATTGGAGCGGAGACTGCAAGCCAGGCCTTCTCGTCCAACATCAGTGCCTGACCTCACAAATGCTCTTCTGGAAGAATGGTCAAACATTCCCATAGACACATTCATAAACCTTGTGGACAGCCTTCCCAGAAGAGTTGAAGCTGTTATAGCTGCAATGGGTGGGCCAACTCAATAATGAACCCTAATCTTAATAAAAAAGCACCCGTGGCGAAAAATATGTATATACAGATTTACTGAAAAAATAAGATTAACCATATATATATACTGTCAGACGGCCCATAAAAAACGGGCCATATTCTGACTCACTAAGGGCCCCCAACTATAAGGGTTGTTCCCAAGGTTAACAGAGCCTATGCAAAAATGATGAGAACTCACCCAGAATACCTTCCAGGAACAATATACATTAAAAATTACATTTTATTAAAAGCAGGTTAAGATAATACACAGGGCCATATCACCATTGTAGAAGAGAAGTTAAAATAAGACAACGTTGTCTAACAGGTCACTCGTGGCCCTGTACACACTCCACAGTCATCCACACAATCACCCGTGGTGCTCCAGCCTCAGTAAGTAAACTGTCTGGGGTCAATGTCCTATGTTGAGCACCTCAACATACGGACATAATTACTAAAGTCCCAGGGTATCAGGTAAGCCGGGGCAGAGCCAGTTCCCAGCCATTATTGGTAGGGAAAGGGTGAATCACCGTGAGATCAAGACAGCTGCCTGGATAGGGAGCAGAGGACTAAATGTAAATGGTAGCCTCACAGTAGGATTGTGAACACTTCCTCCAGGTGCTAAATCATGCACAGAGATAAGGGCTACTGAATCTTCATGTGCAGGGAATGGGCTTTTGGATGACACACATATAGGCTATTCAGCCTTACCCTTGCTGCTTTTGGACTCTCTGCAAGTGTGTTCACTGTGGACTTTGTATACCATTCATTATCTATTGGAATAAAGGCAGATGTGATGCACTCTCTATTAAATTAGCCATGATTTAGCACCTGGGGGAAGTATTCACAATCCTACTGTGAGACTACCATTTACATTTAGTCCTCTGCTCCCTATCCAGCCAGCTGTCTTGACCTCACGGTGATTCACCCTTTCCCTACCAATCGTGGCTGGGAACTGGCTCTGCCCTGGCTTACCTGATACCCTGGGACTTTAGTAGTTGAGGTGCTCAACATAGGACATTGACCCCAGACAGTTTACTTAATGAGGCTGAAGCTCCACGGGTGATTGTGTGGATGACTGTGGAGTGTGTACGGGCCACGAGTGACCTGTTAGACAACGTTGTCTTATTTTAACTTGTCTTCTACAATGGTGATATGGTCTTGTGTATTATTTTAACCTGCTTTCAATAAAATGTAATTTTCAACTCAATATTGAACCCTATGGACTAAGACTGGGATGCCATTAAAGTTCATGTGCGTGTAAAGGCAGGTGTACCAATACTTTTGACAATAGCGTGTATATAAATATATGTGTGTGTGTGCAGTATATTGTGTCAGTGCTGTGCCCTACCGTGGTTTTACATCACCCAGGGTTCCCATCTAGGCAGGTTGAGGAGTTCCAGGGTGCTTGTCTCACATGGAGGAGACTAGCTTTTCAGTTTCCTCAGTGGCTGATAAAACTATGTTTGGCACCCGGAGTCCAGAGGTTTTGTAGAAACTAATGAGGGATCAGCTCTCTGATCCTGGGTCCAAATTTTGGGAACAATCAGTACACTAGCTGGACACTTGTGTGCAGGGCTTTTATTAGAGTTATGGTTCAGAGCTCGACTTCGACCCAGGGTTGGAGTTTTCATCCCATTGAATACTCTACAAAGTCTCCAGGCTCCAGGACCCAATCTAGGATTTGCCTATCTCAGTGGAAACTAAAAATCAGGTTTCCTTTGAACCCTGAACCCTAAGTGCTATTATATCCTCTTTACTCTGTGCTATACATAGTAGTATATACTGTGACAATGTGTGTGTGCATATATTGTATATATATATATATATATAAGAGCAGCTTATGTAAATAATGTTGTCAGTGTATGTTATTGGTATAATTTTGCCACTTTGTCATATAGCTCCTCTGACATAAGAGCTTACTATACGCTAATACTGAATTTAAAGTGTCACATTGAGAAGCGCTCGGGAGGTCTGCCTTTTACCTGGTGGATCATTAAAAGTATACAGTGGCCGACTGATTTGGAGGGTGACTCTTTTTTTCCTCCTATGTCAGCCCCATCTAGTGGCCATAATGCAGTATTTTACCTAATTGAGGTATGTCAGGGAGATATAGTATTATGACCACTAGATGGAGCTGACGATCATAGGTAATAAAAAAAATGAAGTAAAATATGAGGATTATGCGAATGCTTGAGATATTTGCACTGATTTTTTTTTTTTAATAAATAGACCCCTTTGTGTAACCAAAATGACTGTCACAGCAAAGCACATCTAACAACCACTTTTAGCTATACTAAAGATAGCGTGACATTTTGATTACTTTTTTGGGGAACTTTCCCATCTCGGGCAGAGTGATGCCCCACTTTCCCTGCAGCCCCAGGCCTCATGCCTACTATGGCTTACCATGCCATCCATAAGATGACTTGCTATGCCTACAGTCTATTTATATGATACTTTGGTTTTTCATTCAAACGCTGTTTGCAAAATGCTCCCTCTGATATTTTTCAGCCGATTCCAGATTGTTCCCAGTGAATACATTGCTTCTAATAGCGGAGGAGAGCTGAGTACAGTTTTAACAATCTCATCCTTATGTGGTCTCGAATTTTGGAGGAAGTTCTGACTGACAGCTCCAAATCCAGCCAGGAGAGCGCCTATTATCATAATGTTGTACAGTTTATGTTCACTTTCTCTGCTGCTTTTGCCTCTGGCTACTGCACTGAGACTCCGAGGATAAGGGGGAGCTGTCACTGCTGAAATATTATCACACTTACCTCCATATGGATGGCAGGAATGATATTTATTATGTGTGGAACAATAAGAGGAATCAGAACCGCATTGCAGTATTTAATATGAATAAAGATAGATATATAGATAGATAGATAGATAGATAGATAGATAGATAGATAGATAGATAAAAGATATTAGATAGATAGATAGATAGATAGATAGATAGATAGATAGATAGATAGATAAAAAAAATAGACAAGCTAGCCAAATGATATGGGTGGCAGTACTAATATGTATTATGGGTGGAACTATAAAAAGAATCTAAACTGCATTCTGATAAATGGATAGATGGATAGATAACTAACAGGCCAGGTTTGCAGGATAACTGAAATACATCACACAGGTGATGTATTTGCTGCTCAGTGAATGCAGTATTCTAGTCTGCATCTCCCCAAGGTAATACTTAAAATCTGGCCTATTGGTGGGTGCCGAGGACAGGAGTTGAGAATCAAGGATATATGGACTAAATAGTTTATATGAATGGCGGAGACATATATTTATTATATGGGGAACAATAAAAAGAACCTAACCTGCATTGCATTATTAGATAGATAGATAGATAGATAGATAGATAGATAGATAGATAGATAGATAGATAGATAGATAATGCATGGATAGATAGATAGATAGATAGATAGATAGATAGATAGATAGATAGATAGATAGATAGATAGATAGATAAAGGTATGGGATAGATAGATAATATGGGTGGATGGGTGGCAGGGACTAATATTTATTATTTGGGGAACAATAAAAAAAACCTAACCTGCATTGCATCATTAGATAGATAGATAGATAGATAGATAATGCATGGATATATAGATAGATAGATAGATAGATAGATAGATAGATAGATAGATAGATAGATAGATAGATAGATCGATAGATAGATAGATAGATAGATAGATAGATAGATAGATAGATAGATAGATAGATAGATAGATAGATAGATAGATAGATATATGGGATAGATAGATAGATAATAGATAGATAGATAGATAGATAGATAGATAGATAGATAGATAGATAGATAGATAGATAGATAGATAGATAGATAGATATATGATATATGGGATAGATAGATAGATAGATAGATAGATAGATAGATAGATAGATAGATAGATAGATAGATAGAATAACATAGATAGATAGATAGATAGATAGATAGATAGATAGATAGATAGATAGATGATATATGGGATAGATAGATAGATAGATAGATAGATAGATAGATAGATAGATAGATAGATAGATAGATAGATAGATAGATAGATAAGAGATATAGATAGACAGAGGTGTAAGTATAACCTTCAGGGCCCCGGTGCAAGAAATTATGAAGGGCCCTGGTGAGGGGTCAAGGGGGTCCTTCATAATTTCTTGCACCGGGGCCCTGAAGGTTATACTTACACCTCTGTCTATCTATATCTCCTATCCATCTATCTAGCCTACCCTCTTCCCACTGCTCCTGGGGCCCTTTACTCCCATCGTGGGTCCCTTCATTACGGTCCCACTAAATAAACAAATACTTATGCACAGAGCCTCCCATTCATTCAGAAATGGAAGTATAGTAAAAATCCATTTACTATGCTTCAGTTATGAATGAACCAATTGGTACCAATCACTGACTCTGTCCATTCAGAAAAGGATGGAGCCGGTAAGTGACAAATTTACTGACCAGTTCCCATCTCTCCATCATGACTCATCTTCTACAGCAGCTGGCAGGAGAGAGGAGGGGGGAAGACAGCAGCTCTGTGGGGGGACCAGGGAAGCACACAGGGACCCTGGGAACAGCAGAAGACAAGTAAATTGGATAGGATGGTTGGTGGGGCTCCTCCATTAGGTTCCTCTAAATGCCGCCCTCACCATCCCTCCTATCCGGGTGTACAAGGGAGGCACACGGGCCCCCTGGAGCATGGGGCCCATTTGCAATTGCAACCCCTGTAGTTATGCTCCTGTAGATAGATAGATAGATAGATAGACTTTTCTGGATGAACTATGTAACTATATAACTGTTGGTGATTCTCCATAATGAAGGCTTGCGGTGACGTAGCTATAGGGCATTTATATTTGGTATATAGCTTCCATAGGAAGGCGGTTCAGCGCTGAGCTGATTATATGCGGCATTCGGTGAAGATCCATCAATCTCCCAATGTCATCATAAGGTCTCCACTGCAAAATCAGAATGCCTGAAGGGTTTGTCACCTTCTGGCACATCGCATAGAAGACGTCACCCGCCGATCCTCAGTATTTACTGCATTCAGCAATGTGGATGTAAATATTACTCTGTGTCTCCATTATGAATAATGCATCATACTACTATCAGCAATACCATATGATCTGCAGGCTGATAATGATCCGGGGTAAAAGGGGGCAATTCACATTTCTCACCTCTATTCACTTTCATGTCTTGGGATTGTTCTTGAAAACACAATGTAGCTGATTAACAAAACTATAAGTAAATGGAACTGATTGCACATAATAACCCCATCTCATGTTTTATTTTCCCAAGCTGAACTCCAGGAAAACAGCTAACACAGTGACAGTACACTTCACCAAATCAACTACAGGGAGTTGCTTTTGTAAAAACGTAATTTTATTCAGATTCTGTGCAGTTCTGTTCAAGGTACTAAACCATTATTGGAATGCTGTGTGGCGCTGTCCAAGGTTCTGAACCCAGGGTTAGATGCATGCTATAAGGTGCTGTCTGAGGTCCTGAACCCAAGCTATAAGACTGCTCTGTGGTGCTGTCCGAGGTTCTGAACCCAGGATATAAGACTGCTCTGTGGTGCTGTCCGAGGTTCTGAACCCAGGATATAAGACTGCTCTGTGGTGCTGTTCGAGGTTCTGAACCCAGGATATAAAACTGCTCTGTGGTGCTGTCTGAGGTTCTGAACCCAGGATATAATACTGCTCTGTGGTGCTCTCTGAGGTCCTGAACCCAGGATATACGACTGCTCTCTGGTGCTGTCCGAGGTTCTGAACCCATGATATAAGACTGCTCTGTGGTGCTGTCTGAGGTTCTGAACCCAGGATATAATACTGCTCTGTGGTGCTGTCTGAGGTTCCGACCCCAGGATATAAGATTGCTCTGAGGTTCTGTCGGAGGTTCTGAATTCAGGGTTAAACGACTGCTGAATTTTTTTTCAAAGGTTCTGAACCCAAGATATAAGACTGCTCTGAGGCACTGTCCAAGGTTCTGAACCCAGGGCTATATAAATGCTAAAAGGTGCTGTCTGAGGTTCTGAACCCAGGATAAAAGACTGCTCTGAGGTGTTGTCCGAGATTCTAAATCCATGATATAAGACTGCTCTGTGGTGCTGTCCGAGGTTCTGAATGCAGAGTTATATAAATGCTATATGGTGCTCTTTGAGGTTCTGAACACAAGACATAAGACTGCTCTGTGGAGCTGTCGGAGGTTCTTAATCCAGGGTTAAATGGCTGCTATATGGTGCTGTCTAAGGTTGTTTTGAACCCAGGTTACTAGGTAATCTGAGTGCTGTATGTTTTTTTCCAAGGTTAAGATCCCAAGTTATATGACTAGAGTTCAGCGAACCCGATCTGTAAAGTTTGGGTTCGTACCGAACTTTGCGGTGTTCGGGACCCGAACCCAAACTTTTGAAAAAAAGTTTGGGTTCGGGTTCTGGTGTTTTTTCCCGCTTGATGAATAGCTGCAGGGCAGCCAATCAACAAGTGTTTCACTGGTTTGCCCTTAGAAGCCATCACAGCCATGCCTACTAATGGCATGGCTGTGATTGGCCAGTGCATCATGTGACCCAGCCTCTGTATGAGCTGGAGTCACGTAGTGCTGCATGTCACATGCTCTCAGGCTAGTGTAGGGAGAGGATGCTGCTGGTGCTGTAAGGGACAGATTATTGTTATTTCCCTATCCCCATTTCTTTGTAGGGTACTTATCCTACTCTTACCCCCACTTTTCTTCCTTTCAGCCCTCTAGCACTGTCCAGGACTTTTTTACAGACATTTTTGTGCCCAAAAGTTTGGGTCCCCATTGATTTCAATGGGGTTCGGGGTCCGGAGTCAAGTTCGGACCGAACCCAAACCCAAACTTTTCCATGAAAACCCGAACATCCAGGTGTCTGCTCAACTCTATATATGACTAATCAGTGGTGCTATCTGAGGTTATGAACCCAGGATATCTGACAACTTTGTGGTGCTGTCTAGTGCCCTGACCCCAGGTAGTCTGACAGCTTTGTGTTGTTGTCCAAGGTTCTGAGCCCAGGCTGTCTGACAGCTTTGTGTTGTTGTCCAAGGTTCTGAGCCCAGGCTGTCTGACAGCTTTGTGGTGTTGTCCAAGGTTCTGAGCCCAGGCTGTCTGACAGCTTTGTGGTGTTGTCCAAGGTTTTTAACCCAGGTTGTCTGACTGCTATGTCGCACTGTCTTAGGTTCTGAGCCTAGGTAATCTAACTGTTGGATGGTACAATCCAAGATTCTGAACCCAGGATTTCTGACAGCTTCATGGTGCTGTCTAATGCTCTGAACCCAGGGTGTCTTACAGCTTTGTGGTGTAGTCCAAGGTTCTGAACCCAGGGTGTATGACTGCCATGTGGCACTGCCTAAGGTTCCGAACCTAGGTAATCTGACTGTTGGATGGTACTATTTAAGATTCTGAACCTAGGTAATCTGACTGTTGGATGGTACTATTTAAGATTCTGAACCTAGGTCATTTGACAGCTTTATGGTGCTGCCTGATGCTCTGAACCCAAGTTATCTAATTGCTATGTAGCACGGTCCAAGATTCTGAACCTAGGCAATCTTACTTCTGGGTGGTGCCATCCTAGGTTCTGAATCCAGACCCCTGTGCAGTGCTGTCTGAGGTTCTAACCCCAGTTGTCCAGGCTTCATTTTGATTTTTGAAACCAGAAGCTCTTTCCTTACATGAAATAACAGAATGTACTGTATGTCCTCACCCAGAGGATTTAGCATTGTAAGGACTAATATGGATTCATTGTGTCTCCATGAATCTTATCTTCCCAGGTTATCTGACTGCTAGGTGGCACTGTCTAAGGTTCTGAACCTAGGTCATCTGACTGTTGGATGGTACTATCCAAGATTCTGAACCTAGGTCATCTGACTGTTGGATGGTACTATCCAAGATTCTGAACCTAGGTCATCTGACTGTTGGATGGTACTATCCAAGATTCTGAACCTAGATCATCTGACTGTTGGATGGTACTATCCAAGATTCTGAACCTAGGTCATCTGACTGTTGGATGGTTCTATCCAAGATTCTGAACCTAGATCATCTGACTGTTGGATGGTACTATCCAAGATTCTGAACCTAGGTCATCTGACTGTTGGATGGTACTATCCAAGATTCTGAACCTAGGTCATCTGACTGTTGGATGGTACTATCCAATATTCTGAACCTAGATCATCTGACTGTTGAATGGTACTATCCAAGATTCTGAACCTAGGTCTTCTGACTGTTGGATGGTACTATCCAATATTCTGAACCTAGATCATCTGACTGTTGGATGGTACTATCCAAGATTCTGAACCTAGGTCATCTGACAGCTTTATGGTGCTGCCTGATGCTCTGAACTCAGGTAATGTGATTGCTATGTGGCACGGTCCAAGATTCTGAACCTAGGCAATCTTACTTCTGGGTGGTGCCATCCGAGGTCCTGAATCCAGACTTCTGTGCAGTGCTGTCTGGAGTTCTAACCCCAGATTTCCAGGCTTTATCTTGGTTCTGAAAACAGAAGCTCTGTATACTGTATGTCCTCACACGAAGGATTTAGCACTGTAAGGACTCATATGGATTCATTGTGTCTCCGTGAATCTAATCTTCCTTTAATCCATGTACATACGACACCTGTCTATAAATGTCATGGTCACAGAAGCTTCTAAATATAAGAAAGAATAAACAGAACTTTGTGTGCCAGCGAGAGGCTTTGATATCTTGAAGCAATAACTCACAAAGCTGCAATATATTTGCTCCAGCTGACCTTGAGGCTGTAAGAGATTTTTTTTTTTTTTTTTACAAAAGTCAGAAAAATCCAACAATACAAAAAGTAAAAGAAAATAAAAAATATATCTACAGGTCAGGATAGATGTTATCGTTTATTGTTGTTAATATAAAAAATAACACGGCGAATAATAAAAAGTGCTGGTAAATATGAATATTTTAATGTCAGTTTAAAGCGGTATTAAACCCAAAAATAAAAATGTATTACTGTATAATCATAGCTTACCAATTCTCAGATGTGGTGGCTGCATTTGTTTTCTTATTTAGGCTTGGTCTTGCCAATAAGTCTGCTGGTTTTCAACTCTCTTTAACTACTGCCCGCCCGCCTGCCTGCAATGTACTGCGGGCAAATGGCCGCTGTTGGCAAAGTGATGTACTTCACTTTTGAGTTCTTACTAAGTAGGGGAGAACAGCAAATTGATGATCTCCCTCCCCTTCACCTGGTGGCACCTGCCATGCTGGTCTTGAATCTTCCGATGGGAGTGCGCAGCCTGGGAAGTATGGCGGGGCACAAGTGGTAGTGGGGGGGAGCACCCTGTTGCCACGGTGTTTGGAAGCAGTCGGGCAGCTGTATGGTCTCCTGAACACTTCCATCAGCCAGCCAACAGTAATCCTGTTGGGTTTCCACACATTCCTGGGTACTGTAGTTCAACTTCCTTTAATGAACCAAGCTGTCCAGCAAATACGGCAGTTAGAGGGTTGAGATAAACTATTTAACACTGAGAGGTGTGACTGAGATCAATTACTTTTCCATTTAATGTAACAGCCCAAGTTGTCCAGCAAACGTGGTCGTTAGAGGATTGAGATAAACCATTTAATACTGACAGGAGGCAGAAATCTATTATTTTTCGACTTAATGTAACAGGCCAAGCTGTCCAGAAAAAAAGTGGCAGTTAGGGGATTGAGACAAACACTGACAGGGGTGACTGAGATTCATAGTTGTTCCATGTAATGTAACAGGCCAAGCAGTCCAGAAAAAAGTGGCAGTTAGAGGGTAGAAGCAAACCATTTAACACTGACAGGAATGACTGAGATCCATAGTTTTTTCCATGTAATGTAACAGGCCAGGCAGCCCAGCAAAAATGGCAGTTAGAGGGTTGAGACAAACCATTTAATATTGACTGGTGGCTGAAATCTATTATTTTTCCACTTAGTGCCACATGCCAAGCTGTTCAGAAATGTGGCAGTTAGAGGGTTGACAGAAACCATTTAACACTGACAGGGATGACTGAGATCCATAGTTTTTCTATCTAATGTAACAGGCCAAGTAGCCTAGCAAAAATGGCAGTTAGAGGGTTGAGACAAATTATTTAATTATGGCAGTTGACTGCAATCAATTATTTTTCCACTTAATGTAACAAGCCAAACTTATCCAGAAAAAAAGTGGCATTTAGAGGGTTGAGGCAAACCATTTAACACTGGTAGGGATGACTAAGAACCATTATTTTTCAACTTTATGCAAGAGGCCAAGCTGCCCAGCAAAAGTGTCATTTAGAGGGTTGAGATAAACCAGTTAACATTGACAGGGATGACTACGCTCCATTATTTGTACATCTAATGTAACAGGCAACAGGCCAAGCGGCCCCAGCAAACATAGCAGTTAGAGGGTTGAGACAAACCATTTAATTCTGACAGGTGACTGCAGTCGACTATTTCTCCACTTAATGTAAAAGGCCAAGCTGTTCAGAAAAAAGTGGCAGTTAGGGGATTGAGATAAACCATTTAACACTGACAAGGATGACTAAGATCCATAGTTTTTCCATATAAAGTAACAGGCCAAGCAGCCCAGCAAAAATGGCAGTTGGAGGGTTGAGACAAACCATTTAATACTCACAGTTGAATGAAATCTATTATTTTTCCACTTAATGTAATAGGCCAGGCTGTCCAGAAAAAAGTGTCAGCTAAGGGGTTGAGATAAACCATTTAACATTGACAGGGACAATTGAGATCCATTATTTTTCATTTTAATATAACAAGCCAAGTGGCCCAGCAAATGTGACAGTTAGAGGGCCAAGACAAACCATTTAATTCTGACAGTTGACTGAAATCTATTATTTTTCCACTTAATGTAGCAGGCCAGGCTGTCCAGAAAAAGTGTCAGTTAAGTGTCAGTCAGCTTGTCAGGTGTCCACACATTCCTGGGTATGTAGTGGCTAGGGGTTTGTGTATTCCTAACTCCCATCCCCAACCCCGCTGCCTCAACATATGGCATACGCCAGTGGCAGTGAAAGGGTGCTGGCTTGTGTCTCACTTACATTTTTTGCTCATATCCAACTAAATTTCTTAGTCCATCTAACACTGCCCTCCCCCCGGTTTAACAATGGTTCTGCCCCAATGTGTCTCCATTGCTCCTCCATCCAGAGTGGAGACACCCCGAGACAGAAGATATTTTACTGGCTAAATCAGCAGGTAAAAGAAAGTTTAGAAAGGAAACTTCTCCTGGTCTCCCCTGTGTTCAGCGGGGGGCCGGGGGACAGAGTGTGGACTATTTTTTCACTTTCGGCTTTGGGCAGATTAAACCGCCACAGCGCACTACACAGGTGAAGGCCGGCCTGTGCTATATCAGTAAACTGGAGTGCTGTTGTGGATTAATCTGCCTAAAAGTAATGAAATAGTCCACTTTCTCTGTTTTTTCTGTTTTTTCTACACAGCTGCACAGCGGGGGATTCATTTATTGCTGGACAGAGTATGGGAGTCCCCCGCCGGCTCACCTCGCCCCCAGGCTCCCAGTGCCAGACGAACCTAGGTAGAAGAACTGCCCAGACCAGGTACTGGGGGAGACTAACATTGATGGGAACTGATCAGGCTGCATTAATGTGCACTGGTGCGGCTGCATTAATGGGCACTGATCAGGCTGTGTTAATGGGCACTGGTGTGGCTGCACTGATGAGCACTGATCAGGCTGTGCTAATGGGCACTAGGGTGTGGCTGCGCTGATGAGCACTGATCAGGCTGCGCTGAAGGGCACTAGGGTGTGGCTGCGCTGATGAGCCCTGATCAGGCTGCGCTGATGGGCATTGGCGTGGCTGCATTAATGGGCACTGGTGTGGCTGCACTGATGGTCACTGATCTGGCTGCATTAATGGGCACTGGTGTGGCTGCGCTGATGAGCACTGATCAGGCTGTGCTGATGGACACTGGTGTGGCTGCATTAATGGGCACTGGTCAGGCTGCGCTGATGGGCACTGATGTGGCTGCATTAATGGGCACTGGTGTGAATGCGCTGATGAGCACTGATCAGGCTGTGCTGATGGGCACTGGTGTGGCTGCATTAATGGGCACTGGTCAGGCTGCATTAATGGGCACTAGTGTGGCTGCACTGATGGGCACTGGTCAGGCTGCATTAATGGGCACTGGTGCTCTGATGAGCACTGATCAGGCTGCGTCAATGGGCACTGGTGTAGCTGCATTAATGGGCACTGATCAGGCTGCACTGATGGGCACTGGTGTGGCTGCATTAATGGGCACTGGTGTGTCTGCACTGATGTGCGCTGATGAGGCTGCATTAAAGGGCACTGGTCTGGCTATGCCCTGTCCTATGCCCAATAGTGGATTTTTTTACATATGTTTTTTATGCAATTCTGTATGGTTTATATACTGTTTTTGTGCGTGTTTGCAAAATTAAAGTGGGCCGGTCTAGATGAAGTCCAGGGCCAAATTTTTGTCCCAGTCCAGCCCTGCCCCCGCATCTAATTGGTAAGCTGCAAAATGTTACATTTTTGTTTTGGGGTTTAATACGACTTTAGTGTTCGATTTAGTAAGCAAAATAGAGGAAAATAAGTGACAATGTCAGCAATGCTGCATGTTTATAGAATGGTGATTCGATCTGTAAAATGTAGCAGTGTTATTATTACAAGGGTTACATTCTGCAATTAGTAATAACATTAGAAGAATGTGTTTAATGGGATATTCTGAAGACGCAATGACAAGCTGCAGAGGAAGGAGTGTAAGCACTCCTGACACCGGACAGCTGGCCCAGACAGCACTTATCAATGGCAGTTATAATGGTTCTGCTGGCTCTGTGACAAAACAATCATTTCCATGGGATTGCATCTCCCACTTGGCTTGGTAAAACTTCCATTTCCCCAGGAAGAAGTTTGCACAAGAAATTCAAGGTTGTCCACAAAACTGAAGAGAGGTTAACCAGCTAAAACAACTGGAATTGATTGAGTATGGATAGAAGTGAATGAATCCAAAATAACAGATACATACAACAATTTAGCTGATCATCAGGAAGAGACAATGAAGCTGGTCCACAAAAAGTGTCAGTTAGTGCCAGTTAACCACTTCCTGCCCGCCCTATTGCAGAATGACATCCGCAAGGTGGCTCCATTATCCTGACTGGGTGTCACATGATGTCCAGCAGGATAAGCTGCTCGAGCTTGCCCCCGGGCATGCATCGCAGCAATCAGTGGTGCTGCACATGATTATCAGCACAGCCCCCATCAGAGGTGCCCAGCAAAATGGCAATCAGTGCCCATCAAAGTGCCAATCTGTGCCCATCAGTAATGACTGCCAGTGCCTCCTCATCAGTGCCATCTATCAGTGCTGCCTATCAGTGCCCCTCAGTGCCACCCATCTGTGCCCATGAGTGCTGCCTATCAGTGCCACCCATCAGTGCCGCCTATCAATGTCCATCAGTGCTGCCTATCAGTGCCCACCAGTTCTGCCTATAAATGTCCATCAGTGCCACCCATCAGTGTACATCAATGTCCATCAGCGCTGCCCATCAGTGCCCATCAGTGCTGGATATTAGTCCCCATCAGTTTCACCTATTATCAGTGCCCATCCCTGCCACCTATTAGTGCCCATCAGTGCCACCTATTAGAGCCCATCAGTGCTGCCTATTAGTGCCCATGAGTGGCACCTATCAATGCCCATCATTGCTGCCTATCAGTGCCCATCAGTGGCACCCATCAGTGCCCATCAGTGCTGCCTATCGATGCCCATCAGTGCTGCCTATCAGTGCCTATCAGTGCAGCCTATTATTAGTGCCCGTCACTGGCGCCTATTAGTGCTTATCAGTGCTGCCTATCAGTGCCCATCAGTGCCACCTATCAGTGCCCATCAGTACCACCCATTATCAGTGCCCATCAGTGCACCCTATTAGTGCCCATCAGTGCCGCCTATTAGTGCCCATCAGTGCCACATACCAGTCCTGCCTATTAGTGCCCATCAGTGCCACCTATCAGTGTAGCCTCTCAGTGCTGCCTCTCAGTGCCCACCAGAGCTACATATTAGTGCCTCCTCACCAGTGCCCATTAGAGCCGCCTCATCAGTGCCCTTCACTGAAGGAGAAAAACTTTTTTTTTTCCAAACATTTTTTTTAGTTTGTTTAGCAAAAAATAAAAAATAAAACAGTGGTGATCAAATACCACCATAAGAAAGCTCTATTTGTTGGAAGAAAATTATAAAAAATATTGTTTGGGTACAGTGTTGCATGACCGCGCAATTGTCATTCAAAATGAGACAGCACTGAAAGCTAAAAATTGCGGTGGTTAAGGTCAGACTGTCACCCGCAATATCGCAGTCCCGCTTTAAGTCGCCGATCGCCGCCATTACTAGTATATAAAAATAAATAAAAATTCCAGTATACATTCACCATAGTCTGTAGACACTATAACTTTTGCGCAAACCAATCAATATGACCTTAGTTTGTTATTGGATGTGTTTTATAGAAATTGTATTTTTTTTGTTCATAGCGCAAAAAATAAAAACCGCAGAGGTGATCAAATACCACCAAAAGAAAGCTCTATTTGTGGGGAAGAGAACACGTACATTTTATTCGGGTACAGCGTCGCACGGCCGCGCAATTTTCAGTTACAGTTACACAGTGTCGTAACGCAAGAAACGGCCTGGTCATGAAGGGGGCTAAATATTCCGAAGGGAAAGTGGTTAAATAAAAAGAGTAAAAAGCCAACCCAAGGCTTGTGGGACTTTAAATGGGGACCCTGGCAGTGAGGTCAGGAGTTTCCTCCATCCCTATTGACATGAAAAGGGGGAAAGGGGTTTGGGGCTTTAAATGAGGACCCTGGCAGTGAGGTCAGGAGTTTCCTCCATCCCTATTGACATGAAAAGGGGGAAAGGGGTTTGGGGCTTTAAATGAAGCATGCATCTGGAAGCAAATGGACATATTAAATGAGTATTACATTTATTTTATTGCACAGGGCATCAAACAATAAGTCACAGTATCATAAATGAATGCCTAATAAAACCACAAGTTCATATATATATATATACATATGGCGGGGCACAATAAACAAGGTGGGTGACAGAGTAAAATGCATGATTATATTATTTTAGAATAAGTACATATCTGTCTGAAACATTAACATAAAAACCTAAAAAGTCCAAAAAAAATCAATGTTTTGCTGTATTGTAAACGCATGATAGGATGTAAATGGCTCAACGCGTTTCATGGTCTCTACCACTCATCAGGAGCACTGCGTACAAGGTATCTAGATAGTAAAATAGTGGGCAATAAGTGGGACTGATGGACTTGAGGGGAGAAAAAAAAGAGGAGTATCAAAAAATCAACCCATACTTACAAAGTATCTGTGACTGTAGTTTGCGATAGCAAGTGCTGAAGGCAGGCCGGGGGGTATGAAATCTCACATGGGAGCTGAGGTGGTACAATATTGTGGCAAGGCAACAGAGCAACTACAGATGGGAAGGTGGACGGGAGTGTGAGCATCGCCAAACTATCCATAAAAAGTGTCACATAAATGATCTGTGAAAAAAATATAATATATATACAGTTGTGCTCATAAGTTTACATACCCTGGCAGAATTTATGATTTCTCGGCCATTTTTCAGAGAATATGAATAACACAAAAACGTTTCTTTCACTCATGGTTGGTGTTTGGCTGAAGCCATTTATTATCAATCAACGGTGTTTACTCTTTTTACGTCATAATGGCAACAGAAACTCCCCAAATGACCCTGATCAAAAGTTTACATACCCCATTTCTTAATACCGTGTTTTGCCCCCTTTAACATCAATGACAGCTTGAAGTCTTTTGTGGTATTTGTGGATGAGGCTCTTTATCTTCTCAGATGGTAAAGGTGCCCATTCCTCTTGGCAAAAAGCCTCCAGTTCCTGGAAATTCTTGGGCTGTTTTGCATGAACTGCATGTTTGAGATCTCCCCAGAGTGGCTCAATGATATTGAGGTCAGGAGACTGGGATGGCCACTGTGCAAAAAAAATGATTTTGTTGATAAAAATTGAATAAAAATAATAATTATAGAATGATAATCAAAAAAGAGGTGTACAAATTTCATGCAACATAAAAAAAGGGCATGTAAATATAAAATGGGCATGTTTGGTATCTAAAAAAAAAATGTTTTTGTTTCTTTATTTATGTATTTATTTATTTAAATAAATAGGTATACTATTGTGTTTATGTGCACTAAAAATATTTTTTGTGTAGTTTGATAAAGAGCTGTGCAAAAAAAATATAATTTTGTGGATAAAAATGTAATAAAAATATTAATTTGTAGAATGATAATAAAAAAGAGGTGTGCAAATGTCATGCAGCATAAAAAAAAACACTTGACATAGACCGCCGTGTAGAAGGCCCACAAATGATGTCCAGATCACAAACCGGTTTAAATACAAAAAAAGAAAATAAATAAATAGAATTGTGATATCAAAGTATAAATACAAAAATGAAAAAAAAAAAAAAATATATATATATATAACAACTGAAATCATATATGTATAGTGCTATGCTCCATATTTGTGTAGTTTAAGAAAGAGCTGTGCAAATAAAAATATAATTTTGTTGATAAAAATTCAATAAAAATAATAATTATAGAATGATAATAAAAAAAAAGAGGTGTACAAATGTCATGCAACATAAAAGAAACGCCACCATTTTATTCTCCAGGGCTTCTGCTTTCAGAAAATATAAAATGGGCATGTTTGGTATCTAAAAAAAAATGTTTTTGTTTCTTTATGTATGTATTTATTTATTTATTTAAATAAATAGGTATACTATTGTGTTTATGTGCACTAAAATAATTTTTTGTGTAGTTTGATAAAGAGCTGTGCAAAAAAAAATATAATTTTGTGGATAAAAATTTAATAAAAATATTAATTTGTAGAATGATAATAAAAAAGAGGTGTGCAAATGTCATGCAACATAAAAAAAAATGCCACCATTTTATTCTCCAGGGCTTCTGCCTTCAGAAAATATAAAACAGCATGTTTGGTATCTTAAAAAAAAATGTTTCTTTATTTATGTATGTATTTATTTAAATAAATAGGTATACTATTGTGCTTATGTGCACTAAAATTATTTTTTGTGTAGTTTGATAAAGAGTTGTGCAAATAAAAATATAATTTTGTTGATAAAAATTGGATAAAAATAATAATTATAGAATGATAATTAAAAATTTTAAAGCAAGTTGAGACATGCACTGCAAAATGTGGCACCACATCCAATCATGAATGATTAAGGAGAAAAATAAATAAATAAAGAGAAAAAGGCAGACGTTTAAGGTTGCCACTTAATTCCCGAATGGAAAGAACAATGAAGCGTAAATATTATTAAAAACATATTTATTAGAATGCATTAAAAATCCTTTTCCATATTACGAGAAGGGATTCAAATTGGGAGTATAAATAGAACTCTGTTCCAAATTGGAAATCATGAAAACACTTGACATAGACCGCCGTGTAGAAGGCCCACAAATGATGTCCAGAAGTGGGATGGGTAATGTCCTTAGGACTGAATAGGCCAGACTACCGGATCGGTCGGTGTCAGTATAGGAGGATCCCTACGTGTTTCGCTAGTGGCTTCATCAGATGATCCTAGCGTTGCTAAGAAAATACATCAGAATTACTATTGTATCCGCATATATAAAAAAAAAATGACAATAATTCATTATAAATATTGAGGTTCTTAGAACTCATTGTATCTGTTAGATCACAAACCGGTTTAAATACAAAAAAAAAAAAAAGAAAATAAATAAATAGAATTGTGACATCAAAGTATAAATACAAAAATGAAAAAAAAAAAATATATATATATATATATATATATATATAACAACTGAAATCATATATGTATAGCGCTATGCTCCATATTTGTGTAGTTTGAGAAAGAGCTGTGCAAATAAAAATATAATTTTGTTGATAAAAATTCAATAAAAATAATAATTATAGAATGATAATAAAAAAAAGAGGTGTACAAATTTCATGCAACATAAAAAAAAAAGCCACCATTTTATTCTCGAGGGCTTCTGCTTTCAGAAAATATAAAATGGGCATGTTTGGTATCTAAAAAAAAAGTTTTTTTTCTTTATTTATGTATTTATTTATTTAAATAAATAGGTATACTGTTGTGTTTTGTGTAGTTTGATAAAGAGCTGTGCAAAAAATATATAATTTTGTTGATTAAAAATTAAAGAAAAATAATAGTTATAAGATTATAATAAAAAAAAAAGAGGTGTGCAAATATCATGCACCATATAAAAAAAAAAATCTGCCACCATTTTATTCTCCAGGGCTTCTGCTTTCAGAAAATATAAAATGTTTGAGGGTTTTAAGGTAATTTTAGGCAAAAAAAAAAAAATGCTGATTTTTAACATGTAGGAAAAAATGTAAAAAAAAAATAAAATAAATTCTCAGACGCAAAGCGGTTAATAACGTGACGCCCATGTTTCCAAATCCTATAAAGTGAATAGAAAATGAATATTTATGGATCCCGTACATATTAAAATACAAATGATACTGTAGAATAAAACATCAGCCCATGAGAAGATCTGGTTTATCACCGGCGTGTATACAATATTCCTTCCCGAACCCGGAGAAGCGAATATTTCCAGCCGATGTTGTTCTTGGATTTGCGCACACATCATTTCCGCACTTTATATTGAAAGCGACTCTAATATCTGATGTCACATTGGGCTGCTAATGACTGCAGTTATTTAAAAGATGGATTTTTTACCGAGAAGCCCACGCCAAGCAGATCATCATCATCCCTCAGTGTTGAACATTTAGATGAATATATTGCTTAGAAGAGGCTGGGATATATCGCAGGCAGCCAACCTTACCGTCATTAGGCATTACTTAGAGTTTATGTGCCTGCGCTGTGTACATCTAATGCCTTCCACCCAGGGAGAGGAGATGAGATTGACTGATAGATGGGGGAACATGAAAAGAGCTGGAGAGGAACAAGAGGATGAGCCATCCATAATGGCTATCTCAGCGAAAGTTATATTTCA
>BLSH010164475.1:610466-623943 GCA_018402905.1 Glandirana rugosa | reverse complement strand
TTTACATTGACCAAAAATTTGACAATTTACCTACCCAATTGATGGTTAGTTGGGGTGACAGGTATCATGTATTGTCATACGTTACCCCAACTAAATAATTTTGACCTCTCACAATTTAGACCACGTCGAGACGTATCTTTAGTCGAAGGTTCGAAAAACTGTTTGGAAGGACATGATACTTAACAAACCATACAAATTTAACCTACGAATGTGTTGTGTATCTTTTATGCTTGGTGAGGAGAGTATTAGGAGACGTCACCTGAGGTACCTGATGTTACAGGTATCTAGTATTACGATGGATTACAGGTATCTCCGTGCGATCGTTCGGGTTCCGTCCGGACCCGGACCCGGACTTTGTCCCGAAGTTCGGACGGACCAGCAGAACCCGAACGTCCAGGTGTTCGCTCAACTCTAGTTATGAGCCATAGACATTGTACAGAGTTATGACCTATGGACATTAGGTAGCATTATGATCTATGGACATTGTAGTCCATGGAGTCCACTGCAGAGGATTATGAGAGGAGTGGTTCGTATTTTCTATGTGTTGTGTAAGCATCCAATTTAAACATACCAAACAATTCATAGTACAGGAAGGTTTGTCAAAAAGCTTGGAAGCTGATTTCTATGCAGAGCTGCACCAGATTTAACACTCTCCAGTTTTAATAAATCAACCCCATTGCATACTGTTATGTACTATGGACAGTGGGGTTGATTGGTAGTTAACCCATCCATTTAACAGTTTAAAAACCAGTTACATTTCAGGCACGTGCCGGAAATGTAACACTCCCATTGGTTGTGCTCTAAACCAAACTGTCAAACCATCCAATGGCTGGTGTCATAGCTGATCACATGTGCAGCATCATGACAGTTGTAGATTAAACAGAGGCCAAGATGGCAGCTTGTTTGGCTGAAAATCATAGGAGGGTTTACTACCACTTTAAACTGCAGAGTGCAAAATCTGGTGCAGCTCTGCATAGAATCCAATCAGCTTCCAGGCTCTTTGACAAAGCTTAATTGAACAAGCTGAAGTTAGAAGCTGATTGGCTACCATGCACAGCTGCACCAGATTTCACACTCTCCAGTTTACATACATCAAATCCATTGTGTAGAGTTCGGAGTAATGAACAATGTGTAGTGTTCTGAACTATACAGGGTGGGCCATTTATATGGATACACCTTAATAAAATGGGAATGGTTGGTGATATTAACCTCCTGTTTGTGGCACATTAGTATATGTGAGGGGGGGGGGGGACTTTTCAAGATGGGTGGTGACCATGGTGGCCATTTTGAAGTCGACCATTTTGAATCCAACTTTTGTTTTTTCAATAGGAAGAGGGTTATGTGACACATCAAACTTATTGGGAATTTCACAAGAAAAACAATGGTGTGCTTAACGCTTTAACGTAACTTTATTCTTTCATGAGTTATTTACAAGTTTCTGACCACTTATAAAATGTGTTCAATGTGCTGCCCATTGTGTTGGATTGTCAATGCAACCCTCTTCTCCCACTCTTTACACACTGATAGCAACACCGCAGGAGAAATGCTAGCACAGACTTCCAGTATCCGTAGCTTCAGGTGCTGCACATCTCGTATCTTCACAGCATAGACAATTGTCTTCAGATGACCCCAAAGATAAAAGTCTAAGGGGGTCAGATCGGGAGACCTTGGGGGCCATTCAACTGGCCCACGACGACCAATCCAATTTCGAGGAAACTGTTCATCTAGGAATGCTCAGACCTGACACCCATAATGTGGTGGTGCACCATCTTGCTGGAACTATGATGTCGGTGATAGGGAATTGCTGGCCATCAAGTCGGCTTTGGAGGAATGGCGGTACCTCCTGGAAGGAGCAGCTCACCCAGTATTGGTTTTTACTGACCATAAAAAACATAAAAAAACATATGCTGTGAAGATATGAGATGTGCAGCTCCTGAAACTACGGATACTGGAAGCCTGTGCTAGCATTTCTCCTGCGGTGTTGCTATCAGTGTGTGAAGAGTGGGAGAAGAGGGTTGCATTGACAATCCAACACAATGGGCAGCACATTGAACACATTTTATAAGTGGTCAGAAACTTGTAAATAACTCATGAAAGAATAAAGTTTTTGTGAAATTCTCAATAAGTTTAATGTGTCACATGACCCTCTTCCTATTGAAAAAACAAAAGTTGGATTCAAAATGGCCAACTTCAAAATGGCCGCCATGGTCACCACCCATCTTGAAAAGTTTCCCCCCTCACATATACTAATGTGCCACAAACAGGAAGTTAATATCACCAACCATTCCCATTTTATTAAGGTGTATCCATATAAACGGCCCACCCTGTAGATATTGAGTAGCCTTATGATCTTTGAACATTGTAGTCCATGGAATGAACTGTACAGGATTATGAGAGGAGGAGCTCTTATTTTCCTTTTATTGTCCAAGAGTCCAACGTGAACTGACCAAACAACTTTGTAGGGCAGGAGAGCTAAGGAATTTGGGCCCCTAAAGAAAGAACTACCATCAACAGAAGAGCCTAACTTTTGAGATTATATATTGTTTTGAGCTATGGAAAATAACTTTTTTTTAAATTTTGTGAAATTATCAGCTATGGTAATTGAGTCTTGCGCCATGCACATTGTGTGCCACGGCCATTCTCAACCAGGGTTCTATGGAACCCTAAGGGTTCTTCAGAGGTTATTTATTTTATTTATTTATTTATTTCAGGTACTTATATAGCGCTGTCAATTTATGCAGTGCTTTACATATACATTGTACATTCACATCAGTCCCTACCCTCAAGGAGATTACAATCTAAGGCCCTAATTCACATTCATACATACACATACTAGCTTGCTAGGGGTTCCTTGAGCTGTGGCTGATTGACCTCCTATCTGATGGTGCCTGCATATTCCAGGCTCCAACACCAATTGGAGCTAGATGAACTAGATGTGTCTTTTTTTCAACCTGACTAACTGTGTAACTATATGTAATTATGTAATTGAAAGATACAGCTGCATGACACCAATGACCTTTTTAGCTGTCTATAAAGGAGGCATTCTGATCACCACTGTAGGAGGGGCATTCTTCTCCCTGACCACCAATATAAGTAGCCATCTTCCCATTGAATTCCAATGAATTCATTTTAGAAGGGGTTCCTTAAGATCCTACAAGTATTTCAAGGGTTCCTCTAAAATGGTTAAGAAAAGATGATGTAGAGTTATGAGCTATGAACATTGTAGAGAATTTATAAGTGGAGTGGCTTTTATTTGCTTTCTATTGTCCAACCGTCCATAATAAAGCCTTTGATTTTTTTCCTGGGAGGCATTGATTATGTTATTAGGGGACTAGAAGCCCCCCGGTGCCATTATGCAGTTCCGGTTGAGCTCAGAGGGCGGGTCCCACTCTTTCTAATCCTCATTACAAAGCAACCTAATTTATCTTTGTTATTATTTGTATGTGCTAGTTTGTTCATTTGTGTTCACAATATCCTCTCCACTGTGCCTTTCTCTAGCATCCAATTAGCAGCACTTAACAGCTGTTAAATGGCGTAATTGCTCGTTGTTAGCTATCCTCATGCAGCATCAACCGAGAATTTAATTGAATGCAATTTACTGCTCACAAGTCCATCAGCTCGGTACAGAAAGGAAGAGAAAAAAATAAAACTCAAAGAAACAGGAGAGGAAAAAAAAAACTGAGAAAATCTATGATCTCGATGCAATTTTTTTTCCCCTGCCAAGTCAGGAAGGACTGTTCAATAAAATTGGCCTTTGCATTTCACTGGAGATAGGTGAAAAGCTGCGAGTTTAAAGACAGTGTTTGCACATGAAAGTTGAAGGGAATTAAATGCTTTTTCCGTGCCAGTGGAAATTTACAGAGGCGATACTGGGGACTTTGTTTCGTAAAGTTTTCCAAAAGTTAAATTGGCCACAGTAATGTCTTTTCGCTGTCCTTGTCTGCAGCACCATTAAGTCCTGAAAACTTTTTTTTCGATGCCGGGGTGAAAGTTTAAAAGATGATGTTAGTCAAGTGTCAAAATATTATGTACCGAGGACACTTGTCGGTTGGCTCTTGATTTAAAGTAGCATTGTCATGCTATAACTGGAAGTGCCTAAACGGTATTTGAAAAGGGGGGAGGGGGAAAAATTTGGACTTTTGGGAAGCCATGACTTGGTAGGATCACACGCTTCCATCCCTATACTTGGTAAAGTAAACAAAGAAAGGGGGGGGGAGATAATGGGACTTTAAATGACACACATATTGGGAATACAGTAATTGATGGATATTAGTTGTTGGTACAAAATTGTTTATTAAAAGGTACATATTAGCAATACGGTACAAAAGGTAAATTCAAAAAATGAATCAACAGTAAATTGAATATACAGTCAAATAATCAATAGATACAGTTATGAATTGCAACCTTCCCCAATCTATCATGTGCATCAGAATTAGATTCATAGCCAGACATATTGGATTCTGCATGGTCTAAGACCTAGAGATCCCCAACAGAATAGGGTTTAAAAGTACAAATGATTGGTCTGTATAAAGGTTGGCGGCCATTGGTAGCTTGACGCGTTTCGTGACCGTTGTGTCACTCATCAGGAGCGGGCACGTCAATTTCTAGAATAAAATGGATAGACATTACCTATTGATAAGGGATAATGAAGGGGGAACCAAATATGATAAAAGTGTCCCCAAGCCAGTAACCAACTTACTGTGACCTCATGAGGACAGGGCACGGCGGGGGAGGCAGGGAGCCCAGGGACATCGGGCACGGGGGCTGAGGCGGGATATACGGCAGTGGCCACCACACCAGGCAGCATCCAGAGCGGACACAGGCATCTCCAATGTGTATCTGGTGAATAGTAGGGGTGTAGAGTGAAATGGGTGATAAGTGGAAACCATGCCAAAATGGAACAGATTATGTAATATGAGAGGGGCATGTGAGATGACCTGAGTGGTGATGAGGTGAAGGAGAAAAAGGCAAGGTGAGATGATGGAAGAGCTGGTGTTAGAAAGGATAGTATACGCGCCAAGGTAATGATGCTGATAAAGTACCTGTATTGATCGTCGTGTCTGGAGCATGTGCAGAGGCAATAGAATTGTGTGACCAGTGAGGAGGAGATGCCGAGTGCCACGCCGAACGAAGGAGCGAAGGGAGACACCGCGCCACCCGGTGGACCGGCATCATCCCTCCACAGCACCCAGGAGCATGTGTACCCAGCCGACGCTCAGCCTCACAAGGACCGGGTGGCGTGACATTGACGCGAGCTGCGGTGCACGTCACAGCTCCCGAACCGATGCACATGAGCACCCAACGGTCCACAGCCAAGCACCATCGGACAAGGACACAGGGCTGGAGAATAGCATAATACTGGGAATGGTCAAAGTGGAATAAACATAATGAGTATTGGAGGGATTAAGTGATAATAGGGTGGAGGGGTCTAATGGAAACCATTAAGGGCAGACTTAATGAATGATGCCAATAAAAAGAGTTTTCCACAATACGTGTGTCCATCCCTAATGAGTGTTTGAAAAGGGGAGAGGGGGATAAAACTGGGACTTTTGGGAAGCCATGACTTGGTAGGATCACACCCCTCCATTACCCCTTATCAATAGGTAATGTCTATCCATTTTATTCTAGAAATTGACGTGCCCGCTCCTGATGAGTGACACAATGGTCACGAAACGCGCCAAGCTACCAATGGCCACCAACCTTTATACAGACCAATCATTTGTACTTTTAAACCCTATTCTGTTGGGGATCTCTAGGTCTTGGACCATGCAGAATCCAATATGTCTGGCTATGAATCTAATTCTGATGCACATGATGGATTGGGGAAGGTTGCAATGCATAACTGTATCTATTGATTATTTGACTGTATATTCAATTTACTATTGATTCATTTTTTGAATTTACCTTTTGTACCGTATTGCCAATATGTAGCTTTTAATAAACAATTTTGTACCAACAACTAATATCCATCAATTACTGTATTCCCAATACGTGTGTCATTTAAAGTCCCTATATCTCCCCCCTTTCTTTGTTTACTTTGGAAGTGCCTAAACATAGACTTGCATGGTGCAATCACTAAAATCACATAGAAGCTTTAAAGCTGATCTTTGGGACAAACTCTACCCTTGCAGTGGACCCCACCCTGCACTGCAACTGTTAAATGCTCCTTTAGCCTAGGCCTAGGGGTATCGGGTTAAGGTGTTCTAGAGCACCTCCGCAAGAGCTGCTGGTGACCTTACTCCCATTCCTCTGATTAAAGCACTCACAGACAGTCACACAGCTTTTTTCTTCACTTTTCCACTAGCTGTAAGGAACAGTCTAGAGCAGCCTTTCTCAACATTTTCAACACCGAGGAACTCTTGAAATAATTCTCCGGTCTCGGGGAACCCCTGCTAAAAATTAAAAATCTACAACTCATGATACATTAGTGTGATGGTGAATGGGAAGAATGCTCCTTACACTTGTGGTCATTGGGAAGAATCCCCCCCTTACAGATAGCTAAAAAGATCAATGGTGTCATTGGGAATTTATCTTAGAGGTAGAAATTGACCATTGCTCAAGGAACCCCTAGCAACCGCTGGAGGAACCCTAGGGTTCCATGGAGCCCTGGTTGAGAAACCCTGGTCTAGGGTGTCTTTTTTAGGTTTTATTGCAAATTAGAACTTGTATGGGGGTGAGGGGAGTGTGGGATCAGGGCCGCCATCAGGGGGGTATAGGCAGTACTGCCGTAAGGGTGGGATACCCCAAAACTGATGAACTGAACACCTTGAGGACTCTTCTCTAGCTTGCTGAACCATGCAAAAATGTCCCACAGAGACTCTAATGCTGACAGGAGACTGGGCCTTTTCCCAAAAGACCAAAAAAACTGAAGACAGCCTCGAACTTAAAGCACCGGTTCATTAACTCACACGGCCACAGGATCATCGGCTGCCTCTTTCCGATGTCCGTCAGGCACTCTCCAGTGAGGGAGATAAAATCTCAAATCACAATACTCTTCTACTCTTCAGCAAACTTCTCCAGGCCCAAACAAATTCCACTTTGATGCAGTATGACTATATGGTGTGTCCTATGTCGGAAGCAGTGGCAGGTTTTACACACCCACTGGACCATTTCAACAACCCCCCACAAACGACCACTACTTCCCCTTCCCGCACGTCCGTTTGCTGATCTTCCCTAGCTGGTAAGAAGAACCCAGGAGAGGAGACGAGGATTTCCTCACTTCTAGTTTCTGCACTCTATTAGCTTCAGTGTACTGCAGGGGAGACATCAGGGGTCTAATAGGACAAGTCATTATAAATATGCTATCACATTTTGGGGGAGATATTGGTCCATAGACATGTGCGGTTAGTTTTGTTCTGAATTAAAATTCTAACGAATTTTCATTTTTCTGAAAATCGGATGTATCCGAATTTCCGAATTACAATAGCACCAAATTTAAACAAATGCGAATAATGAAAAAGAAAATTCGGATGAAATTTGAATTCAAATAATTTTCGAATCATTTTCGAATAGTTTTCAAATTGGAAATGTTTTCAAATTCCAATAGTTTTCAAATTCGAAAAGTCCTCAAATTTGAATAGTTTTCCACTTTCCAAAGAGAACCAAATAGAATAGAAAACAAAGTAATAGAACAGAAAAAAAAAACAATAGACTAGAAAAGAATATAACAGAAAACAAAAGAATAGAATACAACAGCTCTGTACCACTCCACCACATTATATTCTTTCATTTTCTGTTATATTCCCCTCTATTGTATTCTATCTTTTTCCATTCTATTCCTCCACTTTCCATTCCAACCCAATTCTCCTTGGAAATTGGAAAACTATTCAAATTTGAAAACTATTTGAAATTGATTTGAAAAAGTTTCTAATCGATTTGAATACAAAATGAATTCTGAAAACGAATTAAACAAATGAAACAATCTAACTAAACAAACTTATGTAAATAACGATTCGAAACTAAACTAAACAAATTTTTTCGCTCTGCATGTGTCTATTGGTCCCCTTGTAAAAGAAATAAAGTTGCATAAAAAAAAAAAGTAAAAGGTACACCCAAGCACTTAAACCCCTCCCCCCAAAAATTTTAAGTCCTTCCCCTCAGCCCCATGTCCACATACAGATTTAAACACACATGGCAGGGGTGACTATATAGGAAAATGTCAATTGTGCTGCATATTGCCTTGCATGCCAGAGTGACAGCAATAATTGTAGGCCCAGTATTCATGGCTAACTCTAAAATGATGACCTGACCTGACTTTTCAAGCGTTGCCTATCGAAAATGTTGGGTACCAACATTCTTGCCATTCCACAGGCATGAGCAATTATAAGACTTGACATGTTCGGTGTTTATTTACTCTTCTTTTATATTTTATCAAACAGGTTGGTAATATGTTGCGTTGATTGACAACAAATTTAATTGTACTGTATCTTTTACTGAAAATTTGGAAAGATTGGAACAATCACAATTTTATTCTCCAGGGCTCTCCTTTTTTTCTGAAGCTCTATGGTGTTCGGGGGGTTTGAACTAATCTCTATATTTTTACATGTGTAGCACCCTCTTGGTGTAGGATGCTGGGTAAATCTAGTTTTTTTGGCTCCTTCTGTAATCAGGGGAGCAGTAAATATTTGTTCTGGTCTTCTCATGGTTTCACAGGCAGGAAGTTTTATTGTTGCCTGCCTCTGGGAAAAACTTCCAGAGTTTTGGACAGGAAATTCAAATAAATAAGAATATTTCCTATGCCCCGGCAATGGTGAGGTGCGCCCAGAAGGTGGTTTGGGAGGTAGTAAATAGCCTGGAGCCCTGAGGAAACTGTTCTTTTCCCCAGCAGGGAAGGTTCTGAGAGCTTCAGGGAAGCCACTTGCCTCTGAAGCACTTATGGACCATTGATGTTCTGCTGGGTCTAGGCTGTGGCAGGGTTGGAGATCTGGGACTAACCTGGAGCTGGATGCATGGGCGTCCGCAGAAATTTTTTCAGGGGGGGCATCATTTTAAGGTCACCCATGCAGCCGGGGGTAGCATGTATAATTACGATTTTCTGTATTTTCCTCATGCAGCTGCTGAATGCCAGCGAGAGGGAAAGGAGAGGAAGCCAGCTTTCAGCAGCTACATGAGGAAAATACAGAAAATCGGTTCCTGTATATGCCACCAGCAAGAGAAGAGGGAAGTGATGTGCGGGGGACTGACATGGAGGTAGAGGAGGCAAGGAGAGAGAAGCACAGGACAAGCTCAGAGGAGCATGGACAGGGAGGACACTGGGTTGGGAGGCAGAGGGAAGAAAGCCTATCCCTGCTTTCTACTGTGCAGTAGTCGTGCATCATTGCTCCTCCACTTAGCAGCCCCGTCCTGCCTGGCACCTACTTGTGTGGAAGGGTATGGTCCGTCCCGTCACATTCCTCGCATACCTCCGTCCCGCCGCTCACATACACAGGCGCGCTCTGCTCGGTGACACAGTGTTAAACTTCAGTTTCAGAGGGAGGCTGCGTTTATCTCTATAGCAGAGGGGAAACCAAAAACACATTGCCTTCGGTCCAAGAGGATAAGGACCTAGTGGGCAACCCCCGATCCTCCAGGGGGGGCAATTGCCCCCCCTTGCCCCTATGTGCGGACACCCATGGCTGGATGTAGGGTTCTTTATAATGGGATCAGGGCTGGAAGGAGAGTTTCACTCACTTGACCTTGTCCAAAGGAAGCTGGAAGGAGGCAGCTGTCCTGGGGACTTGTGAGTAAAGACCATGATTGACCCCCGTTGACTGTGCAGCACCATAAAAAGTGCACTGGCTACCTATAGCTGTGCAATCATGCAGGGTAACCAGATGCCAAGAGACTACAGAATTTAAATTGATCTTGCACTACCTCATGTTCCCCAGCTTTGACGGTTCAGACTGATCTGAGACTACCTTATGGACCCCAGCTATGAGGGTTTAGATTGATCTGAGACTACCTCATGGTCTCCAGCTTTGACGGTTCAGACTGATCTGAGACTACCTTATGGACCCCAGCCATCTGGGTTTAGATTGATCTGAGACTACCTCATGGTCCCCAGCTTTTAAGGTTTAGACTGATCAAAGACTTTCACATCATCTCCATCTGTGAAGGTTTGGACTGATATAAGACTACCTCATGTTCCCCAGGTTTGGGAGGTTAGACTGATCTGAGGATACCTTATCTTCCCCAGCTTTGAGGGTTTAGACTGAGCTGAGATGACCTCATGGTCCCCAGCTTTGAGGGTTTAGACTGATCTGAGGCTACCTCGTGGTTCCCAGCTTTGAGGGTTTAGACTGATCAGAGGCTACCTCATGGTCCCCAGCTTTAAGGATTTAGACTAATCTTAGGGTACCTCCTTGTCCCCAGCTTTAATGGTTTAGACTGATCTGAGACTCCCACATGGTTCCCAACTTTGAGAGTTTAGACTGATCTGAGACTACCTCATGGCCCCTAGCTAGCTTTAAGGATTTAGACTGATCTTAGGCTACCTCCTTGTCCCCGCTTTGAGGGTTTCGACTGATCTGAGGCCACCTCATGGTCCCCATCTATGAGGGTTTAGACTGATCTGAGGCTACCTCATGGTCCCCAGTTTTGAGGGTTTGGACTGATCTGAGGCTACCTTATGGTTCCCAGCTGTGAGGGGGTAAGACTGATCTGGCCCCCAGCTGTTAGGGCTTAGACTGATCTGAGGCTACCTCATGGTCCCCGGTTCTGAGGGTTTACTCTGTGCCACATCCATTTTGAGTTTCCCATGCGCCAATTCCTCTCCTGTTACAAATTCTGCAAGCAATAGATCACAAAAAGACATCCCCTAGGCTGTTTATTTGAGCCATAATGAATGGACTGTTGATTGGGTGACTGGTGGCCTCTGTACTGTTTGGGAAAGGACCACTTAGATTCAGCAGCCCCCTGTCAGGGTGGCACTACACACGTATGGTAAAAAAAAAAATGCACAAATGGCTCTGTTGGTTAATGCGCTATAACACATTGCGAAAAAATGCATAGCCGGAATGGGCCCATATTATTATAAATTATTAATTAACTAATATTATTACAAAGTATATTATTATTATAAATTGTATTTCGCTAATTAACTTGTGAACCTTCAGAATTCTGGAAATACATTGACTAGCCTGGCATTTCCACCTCAAACTTCTACTTGAACAAGTTATGCAAATTGGGCGCATTCTCTGAGAGTTCCCATCCATACTTTAGACAAACAATTTGTATCATAAGCAGGAAACGCGGCCGCATTACATTCGATGCAATCGCAAAGTGTAAAAGAGGGCAATGCATCAAAGAGACGTCTGTATAGAGATCCCTTCCAGAGATCCATCACACGGTGCTGAGTCTGGAGGGCAGCACAGAGGGTGATGTATCATATGGGGAACTATCATGCCAAGGAAATTAGCATTCTGCTATTACAAAGAGTACCGGCTTCCTGCGATAGAATCGTACATGCCATTGACATTTAAAGAGGAACCATATTGTATTTTCCGTGTGCAGCAATTATTGCCGCAGAGTGAATTTGATGCGACTTTCAAAACCCTTGACATGTTTGCTGTACCGTATTTGCATTACTGTATTACAAATGTGGATTTGTAAGGTCTCCCTCTAGTGGCCTGCTTCCTAATAACAGCTGAGATTCCGCATAGAAGACAGAGATCTAACCCCAATCATTAAAAAAGAATTCCAAAAAAATGTATTTAATCTTTTTAGATCTTTATTTTCGTAAATCAATCCCGGGTGATCCTGCCATGGAGGCCTCAGCCAGCGCTACTCCGCCATTTATTTATTTTTATTTCTCAATATTTCTTTTTTTTACATTCACCACACCTTTTTTTTTCAGCCTATTAAAGTGGTGGTAAACCCTCCTATCATTTTCAGCCTAGGAAGCCGCCATCTTGGCCTCTGTTTAACCTACAACTGCCATGATGCTGCACATGTGATCAGCTATGACACCAGTCATTGGATGGTTTGACAGTTTGGTTTAGAGCTCAACCAATGGGAGTGTTACATTTCCGGCACGTGCCGGAAATATAACTGATTTTTAAACTGTTAAATGGATGGGTTTACTACCGCTTTAAGTTATCACTTTTTCTTTCTTTTTTTTTTTTTTTTAATTTTTCTTTTTTTTCATTTCATACCTTATTTTTTTCTTCACTTTTTGTTTATTTATTTATTTTTATTTTTTATTTTGTTTCAAATGCATCTCATCATATACAGTATTTAGTTTACCTCTTATGTTTATTTTATTATTTCTACTTTTTTCACTTTGCACTTGTTTTTATCTGAGTGAGTACACCAAGGTAAATCAGGGTTCTCAGAGCACCCCTTACACCAGAGTTTCCCTTTAAACCAGAAGCCAAAGTGTTCCCCCTTATATCAGAGTCCTCTCCATACATCAGAGTTCTCAGTGCTCCCCCTTAAATCAGGGTTCCCAGAGCATCCTTTACATCAGAGTTCCCCTATACACCAGAGGCCGCAGTGTTCCCCCTTATATTAGAGTCCTCGCCATACATCAGAGTTCTCAGTGTTCCCCCTTAAATCAGGATTCCCAGAGCATCCCTTATATCAGAGCCCCCAGTGTTCCCCCTTATATTAGAGTCCTCGCCATACATCAGAGTTCTCAGTGTTCCCCCTTTAAATCAGGATTCCCAGAGCATCCTTTACATCAGAGTTCCCCTATACACCAGAGGCCGCAGTGTTCCCCCTTATATCAGAGTCCTCTCCATACATCAGAGTTCTCAGTGTTCCCCCTTAAATCAGGATTCCCAGAGCATCCCTTATATCAGAGCCCCCAGTGTTCCCCCTTATATCAGAGTCCTCTCCATACATCAGAGTTCTCAGTGTTCCCCCTTAAATCAGGGTTCCCAGAGCATCCCTTACATCAGAGTTCCCCTATACACCAGAGGCCGCAGTGTTCCCCCTTATATCAGAGTCCTCTCCATACATCAGAGTTCTCAGTGTTCCCCCTTAAATCAGGATTCCCAGAGCATCCCTTATATCAGAGCCCCCAGTGTTCCCCCTTATATTAGAGTCCTCACCATACATTAGAGTTCTCAGTGTTCCCCCTTAAATCAGAATTCCCAGAGCATCCTTTACATCAGAGTTCCCCTATGCACCAGAGGCCACAGTGTTCCCCCTTATATTAGAGTCCTCGCCATACATCAGAGTTCTCAGTGCCCCCCCTTAAATCAGGATTCCCAGAGCATCCTTTACATCAGAGCTCCCCTATACACCAGAGGCCGCAGTGTTCCCCCTTATATTAGAGTCCTTGCCATACATCAGAGTTCTCAGTGTTCCCCCTTAAATCAGTATTCCCAGAGCATCCTTTACATCAGAGCTCCCCTATACACCAGAGGCCGCAGTGTTCCCCCTTATATTAGAGTCCTCGCCATACATCAGAGTTCTCAGTGTTCCCCCTTAAATCAGGATTCCCAGAGCATCCCTTATATCACTATATTCCCCCTTGTGACGCCGGAGACCACAT
>BLSH010164475.1:559674-583673 GCA_018402905.1 Glandirana rugosa | reverse complement strand
CGTAAATACAGGTAACACATAAATTTAATTTATGAGGTAACCCCTCTAAAAGAGAGTGAAGGACAGGGACACTGTGGTCTTGACCTTTTCCACCCGACCAACAGTCGCCACGTTCTTCCACTTTGCTTATTACTTTCCGTTTTGTAAACACATTTCTATATCTTTTTGTAATATTTATCTCAACTCGCTTGGAGACCTTCAAGCCCAAGACGACCAGGCAGGCTTGAAGCCCTGTTTCAGGCCCAGGCCCAGGCCTGCCTTGGGCTTGCTAGCGTGCCTGTTGCTTGGGGTAACTTTAGTTACCCCTGGGCTTGAAAATTGCGATCGTTCGGGTTCCGTCCGGACCCGGACCCGGACTTTGTCCCGAAGTTCGGACGGACCAGCAGAACCCGAACTTCCAGAGGTTCGCTCAACTCTATTTATAATGTTTTTCTATATCTTTACACAAATGTTTTGCCTTTCATTATTCGTTTCACCTTCTTGCACCGCTGACAACCAGCCCACCTTTTCCAGTTCTGGTGTCACAGGGACAGGAAGTGAGAGAAAATCTCCCCAATGGAGTATTTAATTTAAATACACAATGGACATAAATGCAACTCTTTACTTTACTTTTCAAAATGATAAAAAAGAAAAAACAGCTGGAGTACGATTGACTTTATTGTACAGCCACTTTAAAATGCCCCCTTCTGGTAAATCAGGGCATTACACATTTCAATAACACCAGTAAGTCTTTGTGCGCCGTTGATCTCCATAACATCAGTGCTGACACAGCTGAGCGTCACAGTGAGTCTATCTGCTCATCTCTGTCTTTCAAGTAGCTGCTAACTAAATTGGATTTTTATTTATTCTCTGTCTGCAAAGCATTGTGTTGTGTATAAAGTGACAGAGCATTATAAGGGGGCGCCAGGCAATTAACCTGTCTGCATCCCGGGATCTGACAGTAACAGACTCCAGAGAGAGCAGATAAACATGGATGTGAAAGGCCAGTGATGGCAAAACCGCAAACAAAATCAAATATTTGCTCCGCAGTAATACTTACATGGTCAAAAGGGCATCTCCGGACTATGAGTTAATCTATCAGCCAACTGTGTACATAATCCAGCAAACATCAATGTTGTGCTAAAGGCAGAAAGTCCTACCAATATACTCTAAGATTTTTAGAATACAGGGCAGCCAAATGGCCTTTCACAGTTATTGTGTGCAGGACTACACAGGCTTTTGCCAGTCGTTTTATCCCTAAAATCAACATTTCTGGGCATGGCATCCGTAGGTGGTAGGATGGAAAAGATCTCTTCCTGAATGACCAAGGGCGGGCATAGCTGCTGTAGAGCTTTTGTGAGCACCCATGTTTCTAATCTATGGGCAGTCCCTAGTTAACATCACCCTAAGACCCTCTTTCACCATCATGACCAAATTCACTGCACCATGGTCAACCTGGACATGTGAACAAGGCTTACCAAAGTGATCTCATTCTGTAGTCCCGACAAAACCTGGTACTGCCCAGTGGGCACTGTACTTGTAGCCTTCCTCTGGCCTCCCTAAGACTTTATTCACATGATCAAATAGGCCATGGTGAGGAAAGTAACCAGCAATTACACTTGGGCTCCCAGCTACCGTTTTCCCACAAACTATTTGCTGGGCCATGGCCAACTTGAACGTGTGAACAAGGCCTACCAAAGTGATCTCATTCTGTAGTCCCAACAAAACCTGGTACTGCCCAGTGGGCACCGTACTTGTAGCCTTCCTCTGGCCTCCCTAAGACTTTATTCACATGATCAAATAGGCCATGGTGAGGGAAGTAACCAGCAATTACACTTGGGCTCCCAGCTACCGTTTTCCCACAAACTATTTGCTGAGCCATGGCCAACTTGGACGTGTGAACAAGGCCTACAAAGGTGATCTCATTCTGTAGTCTGTACAGAACCTGGTACTGCCCAGTAGGCATCATACTTGTAAACTTCCTCTGGCCTCCCTAAGGCTTCATTCACATGATTAAATATGCCATGGTGAGGCAAGTAACCAGCAATTACACTCGGGCTCCCAGCTTTTCACACAAAGTATTTGCTGGGTGACGGCCAACTTGGCCATGTAAATGAGGCCTACCAAGGTGATCTCATTCTGTAGTCCCAACAAACCCAGGTACTGTCCAGTAGGCACTGCATTTGTAAACTTCCTGTGGCCTCCCTAGGACCTTATTCACATGTCATAGTGAGGCAAGTAACCAACAATTACTTCTGTGGCCACTGTCAGCATGTCATTACTTTGAACTGGCTTTCTGATCACAGCTGTCCCCACAGACATGGGCTCCCAGCTGCCACTTTCCAGCAAATTATTTGCTGGGCCATTGTCAGCTTGGCCATGTAAAGGCGGGCCCTCCAAGATTATTTTGTTCTGTAGTCCCAACAAAATCTGGTACTGCCAGGTAGGCATCGTATTTGTAGACTTTCTCTAACCTCCATGGGACCTCATTCACATGCCATGGTGAGGCAAGTAACCAACAATTACTTCTGTGGCTGTTGTCAGCCTGTCATTGCTTTGAACTGGTTTTCCGACCATGGCTGTCCTCACACGCCTGGGCTCCCAGCTGCTGTTTTCCCACAAATTATTTGCTGGGCTATGGCCAACTTGGCCATGTGATTGAGGCCCACAAAGGTTATTTTGTTCTGTAGTTCCAACAAAACCTGGTACTGCCCAGTAGGCACCGCATTTGTAGACTTCCTCTGGCCTCCTTGAACTACATTCACATGATCAAATTGGCCATTGTAAAGCAAGTAACCAGCAATTACACTTGGCCTCCCAGCCACCGTTTTCCCACAAACTATTTGCTGGGCCACGGCCAACTTGACCATGTGAATCAGGGCCTACCAAGGTGATCTCATTATGTAGTCCCAACAAAACCTTGTGCTGCCCAGTAGGCCACCATATTTGTAGACTTTCTCTGGCTTCCGTAAGACTTCATTCACATGCCATGGTTTCAAGTAACCGACAAATACTTTTGTGGCCGCTGTCAGTCGTCATTGCTTTGAACTGGCTTTCTCACCGTGGCTGTCCCCACACACCTAGGCTCCGAGCTGCAATTTTCCTGCCAATTATTTGCTGGGTCATGGTCAACATTGTTCATATGAAGGAGGCCCACAGAGGTTGTCTCAATCTGTACTCCCAACAAAACCTAGTACTTCCCAGTAGACACCTCATTTGTAGACTTTCTCTGGCCTTCCTAGGACCTCTTTCTCATGCTCAAATTGGCTATGGTGAGGCAAGTAACCGCCAAGTAGCCTGTCAGCCTGTCATAACTTCGAATAGTCTTCCAGGCCGTGACTGTCCAAACGCACCTGAACTCCCGGCTGCAGTTTTCCCGAAAGTTACTCATGTTGACCAAGTTTTCCATGTAAATGAGGTCCGCCAAGGTGATCTCATTCTTTAGTCCCAACAAAATCTGGTATTGCCAAATTCACAGGGCATTTGTAGATTCCTAATGACCTCCCTAAGGCCTCATTCACACAACCACATTGGCCGTGGTGCAGCAAATAACCAGCAAATACTTCTGCAGCCGCTGTCAGCCTGTCATTGCTTTGAACAGGCTTTCCGGCTGTGGCTGGTCACACAAACCTGGAATCCCATTTGCAGTTTTTCGCAAGTTATGTGCCTCACCAAGGCCAAATTTTCCATGTGATTGAGGCCCACCAAGGTAATCTCATTCTGTAGTCCCAACAAAATCTCGTACTGCATTTTTAGACTTTCTCTGGCCTCCCACCACCCAGTACTCTAGCTGGGTGGCCAATGAAAGACCAAAATGCAGTCACCTGGGTATCAGAGGGTGTGCCTTGCCTTATGAAAATAGAGACTTCCAGAAAGCTAGTATACCTACAGTGGAGGTTGGAGCAGTGAGTATGGATGCCAAAGGTAAGTTATAGCACTGGAAGATGCTTGTTATGGGACAATGGAGGTATTTTGGTAGGAATTTCATGGAGACAGGTGCACAGGTGAGACAGATGCAAGTTATTTCTCCCCCTTGGCCATACTCCTGCTCAATGCCAGGGTGTACCCTGTCATAAATCTGAGCAATTCAAACAGGGCGCATGAGGAAAGATGAAAAAAGTAAATGTGAAACCAACATGCCAGTACGATCATTTTGATCAACTGATCCACATATACATTGTAAAATTACCATCAACATTGACTTTTCCTGTAAAATTCAAGCTAAGCTCCACCCCATCATGCTTTCAAAGAATCTCTATTGGTCATTTATTATGATGGATGGTTCCACTGTACAACAGGAGGGTGTGGAGGTAGAAAGGGGTGGAGTCAAGATCAACTACAAGAACATACGCTGCCTATATACCTGTATGCCAAAGGTAACTTCCACTAACTTCCAAAAGGTGCCTTCAGATCCATATGGCGGAATTTAGCTCCAGAATTGTTGTGCTAGTAAGCACTGTACACACATTTACATGCATAATTGTGCATTCTTTACAAAAATTATCCTTTCAGTCCTCAACCAACCACTAGGCGGCCGTGCAGGGACTTGTAGTCCTTGAGCTCCCGCAGTGACATGGGCTGCAGCTTTTCTTTCCTTTAGCCCTTGCTACAATTATATATTGTATTTCTTTTTTCTATAATTGCCAACATTCTTCGCCAATGTTCCGATAATCCACAAAAGCCATGAACCCAATAACCGCCTTCGAAAGCTCCCGGCTCAATATATAAATATGCAAGGTGGAGTCTATTTTGGGAATTCCTCCTGAATCTGGGCTCAATTAGGAGTTATTATTGTCGAGATGGAAAAAAAAAATGAAGGTTAACCTGCCAGCGTGAATTGTAATTAGCGGCATTATTGCGCTCAAGAGGAGACCGTCTATCCATACAAGACCCATTAGCTAAAGTGTTTATTAGTTTATTGATTCCACCTTGTAAAAACAACGGCAGGAGAGGAAGCGGCAGAGCGGCTGAGCCTGGCGGTGTCCTAACGGCTCGAGGGGAGTCTGTTCCTGTACGCCTCCGGGCCTCTGTTCCTGCGTCGCCTAGAACGCAGGTTATGGGGCGGCCAATTACATTCGCAAGTTTGTCTGCCAAAGTTTTTAAAACATTATCTTTAGGGACTTGTTCTTTGAAGCATAAAGTTCTATGTTATTGTGAGTGCTCAATAAGTTATATCGACCAATTACAATTTATCTTACAGCGTGCTGTTTTCAATAGATTTATTGAAATTTGTAAATAAAGAAAAAAGGTTACAGGGTTTACTTTTACAATGCTACAACAATACAGAGTAACGAAGAGCTAGTATAAGATTAAAGTGGAACTAAAAGTAAAACTTTTTTTTTTTTACTTTGGATACTTTTGTTACTTTTCAATGCACACAACCACCTTGATAAAATTAACTTCACATCAGAGGTTCCCCTTTACATCAGAGATCCCCCATCACATCAGAGGTCCCCCTTCACTTCAGAGATCCCCCATCACATCAGAGGTCCCCCTTCACTTCAGAGATCCCCCATCACATCAGAGGTCCCCCTTCACTTCAGAGATCCCCCCATCACATCAGAGGTCCCCCTTCACTTCAGAGATCCCCCATCACATCAGAGGTCCCCCTTTACATCAGAGATCCCCCATCACATCAGAGGTCCCCCTTCACTTTAGAGATCCCCCATCACATCAGAGGTCCCCCTTCACTTCAGAGATCCCCCATCACATCAGAGGTCCCCTTTCACTTCAGAGGTCTTCCTTTCCATCAGAAGTCTTCCATCACATCACAGGTCCCCCATCTCTTCAGAGGTCCCCCTTCACATCAGAGGGCCTTCCTTCAAACCAAAGATCTTCCTTTACATCAGAGGCCGCCATCACATCAGAGGTCACTCCCATTTTATCTTAGCCCCCCTTTACATCAGAGTCCACCCTTTACATCAGAGTTCCCCCCATCACATCAGAAGTCTGCCAGTCACATCAGAGGTCTCTCATCTCATCAGAGGCCCCCCTCCCCGCATCACCTCAGAGGTCCCCCTTCACATCAGAGGTTTTCATTACATCATGTCCTTCCATCTCGTCAGAGATCCCCTTCACATTAGGGGTCACCCATCACATTAAAGGTCCTCTGATCACATCAGAGGCCCCTCTTCACATCAGAGGTCCCCCATAACATCAAAGGTCCTTTCAACGGTTCACATCACATTAGAGGTCCTTCCTTCAAACAAAGTTCCCCCTTCACATCAGAGGCCCCCATTACATCATAGTTGGCCCCCATTTCATCATAGTCCCCATTTACATGAGAGTCCACCCTTCACATCAGAAGTTCCCCATCTCATCAGAGGTCCCCATCACATCAGAGGTCTCCCTTTACATCAGAGTTCCCCCCATTAGATCAGACGTCCACCAGTCATATCAGAGGCCCCCTCCCCCCATCACCTCAGAGTTTCCCATCACATCAGAGGTCCCCAATCTCATCAGAGGCCCCCTTCCCATTAGAGGTCACCCATCACATCAAAAGTCCTCCGACCACATCAGAGGCCCCTCTTCATATCAGAGGCCCCCCCATCATATCAGAGGTCCTTCCTTCACATCAGTGGTCCTCCCTTCACATCAGAAGTCCCCCATCACATCAGAGGTCCTTCCTTCACACAAAGGTCCCCCTTTCAAGGCCGTCTTAATAGCATCATGGGCCCCTGGGCAAAGTAATACTCTGGGTCCCTTACCAGCCTGCCCAATTTACACACCTTCTCTCGAGAATTAAAGTATAAATCATTGATAGAAATAATCATATATTTATTAGTACTGTTAATAAAATTGATTTTAAACAATAGGCCATAAATGCCATAAATCAAAGACTAATCACCACTAAGGGCACAGTACGGGGGGGGGGGGGGGAGCAGAAGGGCTCGATACTGGTATCAGGAAAGCACTGTACAAGATCTGGAACACTGCCCTGGGTGCTGCCATCCTGAAACAGCTTAATGAAAAGCGTGACTGTCCCAGCAAATCCGGGATGGTTGGCAAGCATGATGTTTTGCAAGATTATCATGGGGCCCCCATGGACCTGGGGCCCCTGGACAGTGCCCAGGGGTGCCCATGCATTAAGGTGGCCCTGCCCCCTTTACATCAGAGGCCCCCATTACACCAGGGGTCACTCATTTCATCCTAGTCCCCCTTGACAACAGAATCCACCCTTCACATCAGAGGCCCCCCATTTTCATCAGAGGCCATCCATAACATAAAAGGTCCTCCCTTCACATCAGAGGTCGCCCATCACATCAGAAGTCCTCCATCACATTATAGGTCTTTCTTCACATTAGAGGTCCCTCTTTATATCAGGCCCCCATTAAATCAGAGGTGGACCCAAATTCATTATAGTCCCCCTTTATATCAGAGTCCACTCTTCACATCAGAGTTCCTCCCATGACATCAGAAGTCCCTCAATCACATCAAAGGTCCGCCTTTACATCACAGGTTCTACCTTCACATCCGAGGTTCCCCCATTACTTTAGATAACCCCTTCACATCAGATGCCCCCATCATGTCAGAGGTCCCCCATCATATAAGAGCGCCCCTTCACGTCAGAGCCTGCCCATAACCTCAGAGGTTCTTCCTTCGTGTCAGAGGTCCACCTCTTCATATCAGATGCAACCATAATGTCAGAGGTTGCCCTATATGCCCCCCATATCAAATCAAAGTCCAAATTTGCAACTTTCTTTTTATTTCAAGTTTTTCTTTTAGATTTTTGAAGGGCACTGGATTTAGGATAGCTTATCCAACATCTATAAGAAGCCAGGGACTGCGCCCACTAGGCTCCACCTATATCAAACATACCAATTTTGGGTATCTTAAACTAAGAAAAATAAGCAGGGGTTCATTGTTGACTTATCCTTCGGAAAATCTAAATTACCTGACTGTCATGCTAATCTAATGACTTTACTACTGTGAGTTATAAGCCCAACACACATAGAGCAAATTGGCAATGCATGTTGCATACTTGTGGTGGAAAAATACCCCAAAAAACTCCTAGGTCATTAGATCATTTCAACTGCCAGATGACTATCATTTCCTTAAGGATGACAACTACAACTGCTTTAATATTTAATCCTTGTAAGGGTTTCCTTTAATATGGCCAGCAGCAGTATCCAGTGCAGTGTATGCCTCAACCAGCAGATGGCACCAAATTGATCTCATAATTCTATGAAATACAGATAATAATCTGATTTGCTAAATCCCCGGTTAGAAATATTAATTATTTTAAAAGCTTAATTTGTGCTAACATCAGGTCTGCTCAACCCAAACCCGGCCTGGTCTATAGAGATTTATATGATTGATCAGAGATCATTAGGGGAAGAGTGCTACCCAAACATCATGCAGCCATACCTAAAAAAATCCATACTTTGCAGAAAAAAAAATCTGAAAACAGTCACATCTGTGGAAAATCTTCCACATTTCTAAAGCTATCCAAGCACATTATAGTCACATTTTATTGCAAAGTTTATAATTAAACAGAAAATGAGTTATTTTTGATGTTGAGCTCATGCATGCTAAGTAATGTGTCAATAACAGTCCTACCCCCTGCATCTCCATTTTTGATCAGGGTCATCTACATGACAGTGTTCACCAATGTCTGATACAGATCAGCACCGATGCAGCCTCCCACCTTTTAACATGCCACAAAGTTACAATGTTCACTGGGAGGAGAGGAGATGCTTCCTCCTGCCTGCAGCAGAGTGATGGCATCATCTTAGTCTAGGAAAAATTGCCAGGTTGGCGCTCAAGAATACCTTTTTAATATCAAAGGGTGGGGCTCTTCTGAAATATGACCTCCTTCAGGTCATTTTTTAGTCTATGATGTACAAAAAGGGAAGGGGCTATGCTAGGAAATTGACCCTTCCTGATGTGTCAGTTAACTAACAAATTCAGAGGCACAGTGCAAGTCAATACGGGTTATAGAGTGGAAAAATACTGCAAGTAAGCATTTTTTCTGCACTTTTACCTTTTAGTTTGGTGACAGGGTCTCTTTAAAGCTTACATGGGACTTTAAAGAGACAGCACAGGTTGTCTGAGCAGCCAGTTGCCACAATGGAAGGGGCACAAGTCACATGATCCTAATACCCTTGAGATATGTATCTATTTTTGCTCCCAGTGGTAGGTTAGGTAAGGAAAGGTGTTCAGCTATCGTAGGACCACCGTAGGACCTGTTCCCTAGCTGGGACCTACAGTAGATGGGCAGAGCGCCATGAAGGCTTTTCTGTGTTTAGGATCTCAAGAGGGCTTGTTGATTATTTTAAGTCCAGTTTACTATAGCCTGTCAGTGTAAAATTCTGAGAGCTCTAAGAGTGCCACCCACTATTGTCCATGGTGCAGCTGCCATTAAAGTTGACCTGTTACCTAGCTTTACATGAGCAAAGCAAAAGTTCTTTTGCGCTATGCTCAGTAATGAATCCCTGGAGATGTTTTGGTTCCTTTAAGCCCAACTCACCATAACCTGTCAGGGTAAAACCCTGAGAGTTCTCAGTTATGATGAATTGCCACCAGCTATTGTCCATGGTGTGGCTGCCATTACATCGGACATGTTCTCTAGCTCTGCATGAGCACATCACTGGTTCCTCCAAGGAGGCTTTTCTGTGCTATGCTCAGGATCCCAGGGGACTTTTTGTTTCTTTTAAGCCCAACTCATCATAACCCATCAGGGTAAAACTCTGACAGTTCCTAGGTGTGATGGATAGCCACCATCTATCGTTCATGGTGTGGATGCCATTAAATTGGACCTCTTCCCTAGCTCTGCACAGGCAAAGCACTACTGTAGATCCACCAAGAAGGCTTTTCTGTGCTGCGCCCAAGATCCTGGGAGGACTTTTGGGTTAGTCTAAGCCCAACTCACTATAATCTGTCATAATAAAGCTCTGAAAGTTCCCAGGTATGATGAATTACCACTAGCTATTGTACATGGGGTGGCTACCATTAAATTGGACCCTATTCCCCTAGCTCTGCAAGGGCAAAGCACCAGTTCCTCAAAGAAGGCATGTTTTGATATGCTTAGTATCTAAACCCAACCCTCCATAACCTGTCAGGGTAAAATACTGAGAGTTCCCAGGCACGATGAATTGTCACATCTTTTGTCCGTGGTGTAGCTATCATTAACGTTGACCTGTTCCCTAGATCTGTATGAGCAAAGCAATGGTTCCTCCAAAAAGGTTCTTCTGTGCTATGCTCAGGAATGAATACCTGGAAAATGTTTGGTTCCCAGCCTTAACCTGTCAGGGTAAAATTCTGAGAGTTCTCAAGTATGATGAATTGCCATTGGCAATTGTCCATGGTGTCACTGTCATTAAAGTTGACCTGTTCCCTAGCTCTACATGAGCAAAGTCAAAGGAAAAGATATATAAGCCACGTATCATAAAGCAGACCCATGTGCATGAAGTGAAATGAATGGCAGCATCAGCCCAGACTCCAGCCAGGCCATGACCTCATCACATTTCACTCCGCCCCTTGGAGCTCAATCATGGGGATCAAACATGAGCAAAGCAATAGTTCTTCCAAAAAAGCTCTTCTGTGCTATGCTCAGGAATTAATCTCTGGAGGATATTTGTTCCTTTAAGCCCAACTCATTATAACCTGTCAGGGTAAAACCCTAAGAGTTCTCAGGTATGATAAATTGCCACCAGCTATTGTTCATGGTATGGCTGCCATTAAATTGGACCTGTACCCTAGCTCTGCATGGGCACAGCACTGGTTCCACCAAGGAGTCTCTTCTGTGCTATACTCAGGATCCCAGGAGCGTTTTTGATTCCTTTAAGCCCAACTCACCATGACCCATTCAGGTAAAACTCAGATTTTTCCTAGGCGTGATGGATTGCCACCATCTATTGTTCATGGTGTGGATGCCCTTAAAGTGATGCTAAACACACACTGTTTAATTTTCATTGTCCTTTCTATTTCTGTATGTGGATTATGGCACTGTAATTATTTTAAATAAAAAAACATATAAGTACATTTTTCCTAATTGATATACAGATCTCACATGACCCAGCTCTCTCCCAGCTTGTCTGCAGGGAGACATAAGCAGGAGGAGCTTCTAGTCCTCTGCTACTGGCCACATGTTAAAAAAAAAGGGAACAGCCTTTGTAATACAAAGTAAAAATAAATAAGGAATATCAATAAACTGTTTTAAATCGTCATGCAAATATATATTTGACATTAAATCTTTATTGTTTATTTGCAATAATATGGTGTGTGAGGATTTCTGCCAGTAACAGGCTGTGTCACGCCCCTCCAGCCTGTGTCTTAAAATAAGAGGGAGGTGAAGCCTCCATCAATCTACAAGTAATATCCCCCCCCCATCATGTTTAGCTGGTTATTGGGCATGGAGGAGGAGGGAGGGAGTAGGCTGTCATTTACCACTGTGCATACGCCCACATGTATGACTCTATAGTCACATGGGCTGCTCAGATGTAATAGGGAGGAAATGCTTAGCATAGAAACTCGCTGAAAACTGAGCATGTGCAGAGTTGCCAACACTGCTCTGCAAAATCCCTAGCTGAATTGGGGGAAGGGCAGAAGGGGGTGATAAAGAACAGCAGGATCATCCAGGTTTTTTGCAGAATACAGAAAACAAATCTTGTAGTGACTGAATTAGTATGAACAGCATGTAATACACCATTTATTGATAGTTTTTTTTATGATTTGAGTTTAGTGACACTTTATGTTAAAACTCTTCCCCGGTTCTAAATGGGTAAAGTACTAGTTCTTCTAAAAAGGCTCTTCTGTGCAATGCTCAGGTTCTCAGGGGGGCCCTTTGAACACTTTAAGCCGAGCTCACCATAATCTTTCAGGGTAAAACCTGTAGCGTTCCCAGGTATGATGAATTGCCAACAGCTATTGTTCATGAGGTGGCTGCCATAAAATCGGACATGTTCCCAAGCTCTGCACAGGCAAAGCACAAGATCCTCCAAGAAGACTCTTTTGTGCTACGCCCAAGATCCTGGGAGGGCTTTTTTTAAGCCCAATTCACCATAATCGTTCAGGGTAGAATTCTGAAAGTTCTCAGGTATGATGAATTGCCACCATCTATTGTCCACGGAGTGGCCGCCATCAAATAGGACCTGTTCCCTAGCTCTGCATGGGCACAGCACTTGTTCCACCAAGGATGTCCTTCTGTGCTATGCTGAGTATCCCATGGGGGGCTATTTGGTTCCTTTAAGCCCAACTCACCATACCCTGTCAAGCAGAGGCGTAACTAGAACCTTCAGGGCCCCGGTGCAAGAAATTATGAAGGGCCCCCATGACCCCTGGCCCTCTTCCCACTGATCCTGGGGCCCTTTACTCCTATTGTGGGTCCCTTTATTAAGGTGCCGCAGTGGGGCCCTTTCACAAGTTCTGCAGCAGGCCCCAGGGGGGCCAGGGTAGCACACAGGGACCCTGGGAACAGCAGAAGACAAGTAAACTGGATAGAGGAAAATGGAGGAGATTGGGTCCTCTAAATGCCACCCCCGCCATCCCTGGACCATGGGGCCCGGTTGCAATTGCAACCCCTATCGTTACGCCCCTGCTGTCAAGGTAAAACTCTTAAAGTTCCCAGGTATGATGAATTGTCACCAGCTATTGTCCATGGGTCAGCTGCCGCTAAATTGAACCTGTTCCCCTAGCTCTGCTGGGCAAATCACTGCCTCCTCCAAGAAGGCTCTTCTTTAATATGCTCCGTATCCCAGGGAGGCCTTTGGTTCCTTTAAGCCCAACTCACAATAACCTGTCAGGGTAAAGGTATGATGAATTACCGACAACTATTGTCCATGCAGTATTAAGGAATGCCGCATTCCTAAGCTCCCTACAATGGTTCTTCTGTAGACAAGTGCTCGTCACTCCATCCTCAGCTGAATAAGTGGTTACTGTGGAAACTTAAAGAAGACCATTCTTCTCGGTAGGTAACCGAGGAAGGGGGCGGCGTGGGCTGGATAATTATCAGATGGTTCATGGATCTGTCAAATCAGGGGTCATAGGTCAGGGAGTGTGACCCTCATCTATGTTAATGCCATCAGTCTCTGCTCCCATTATTTTCCTGTCTAGCTTGTAATAAGCTTACTTAGGAGACCTCACAGCCAGGACCTTGAACAGAGCATGACGTAGTGTCGGTTGTTATTAAATCCCACATCTGATCTCCAAACATTAACTCAAGATCAGCTTGAACTGGAGATGAGCGGCGGGATCTTGAAGAATTGATGTTGCCACAAAATCACAATTTTTTATTTAGAGATTTTTTTTTTTTTTAGGATTGTATTTGTGTACCAATATTTTTATTCTTTATTTTTTTTTCTTTTTCAGATAAAAAAAAAAACAAAAACTAAAAAGGGGTTTAGGAACAGGTCTAGGAGCCATTTAAAGCCCATTGCACCTAACTTCTGACTTCAATTCATTTCACCGTAATGGAGAAATTTAGCTGACATTTCTTAATTTTTGCCAAAATTTGGGCAAATTAAATCCTTAAATTTTGCTCATTCCTACGAAGGTCAGGGGAGGCCCTGAAGCTTGCACCTTATAAAGTCCTGTGGCCACCGGTTGTCTTGGCCTAAACATTCGTTTCCTAAAGCATCGTGTATCATAAACAGTTGCCATTTTTTAAAATACTTGTCATTTTTTTTTATACTTTGTTACAGCTCGGTGTTGCTGATCTCCTGCAGCCCCTTTGCAGTCATTTTCTGTCTACATGCACTCCAGCGAGGGCGAGTGTTCTCAGGGCTGGTTTCCTGATGTGACAACAGTGAACTAAGCCTGCGTAAAGTCAGCTGTAACCCAGATAGCAAGCAATTGTGCTGCAAGTTTGAAAAGGACTTGCTAAGCTATTGCTAGACTTGCCAGGCTTCACAAGTTTGTTGCACAATTGCAGCAAGTCTGCATTGCATGACTCCAGATCAACTTTCTTTGCAAATATTCTGCAAGTCTGCTGCAAGTTCTGGTTCAGTTAGTTTGTGCAATAGTCCTCCCACCACAGGGGGCACTGTGTCTGAATTCTCATGTTGTAGACTTGCAGAGCTCTTGCTGTAGTTGCTGTAGACTCACCACTGCAACTTTGCTCTTGCTAGAGTTAATAGACTTAGGGGTCAATTCACTAACGTTTACCGCATGCGATAACGCAGTCACATGACTCATTTGCATATATTATTGCATGCAATAAGTTGCCGGTAAGCCAACTGCCGCATCCTTAACAACGGATGACTCATCAGCTGACAGCTGTATGTAAAAAAAAAAAACAAAATAAAAAATTATGAAAAAAAAAAAAAAACAGTGTGGGTTCCCCCCTGCAATGCATACCAGGCTCTTCGGGTCTGGTATGGATTTAAGGGGAACCCGCCAAAATTAAAATGGCGCGGGGTCCCCCTCCAAAATCCATACCAGACCCTTATCTGAGCACACGACCAGGCAGGTCAAGAAAGGGGGGGCGAGCACCCCTCCTGAACCATACCAGGCCACATTCCCTCAACCCTCAAAATGGGGGGGGGGGGCGCTGCCGCTCTTTAGCAACCAGCTCAATTAAATAAAACAGTAATTACCGCTAAATCGAACAAATACCGCATTCAGTATTTAACGCAAAGTTCTTAATGAATTGAAAACTTGCACAATTGTTACCGCATGTGGTATTTAATCGCATTTTATGAGCCGTTATTTAGTGAATTGACCCCTTACATTTCAACACTGCCACAAATTTGTGGCAAGTTATCCTTGCTATCTGAGAACAGTCGGAAAAAAACACAATGCATGCGCAGTAACTCCAAAAATTGGAATTACTGGAGGTACCACGGCTCTTAGAGGGCGATTCTACATAATTAGAGGGTGGGACCGCCAAGAGGGTGGACATGATATCTAGGGGTCATGTATGGGGGTGACAGTGCCCTCCTGGGCACTGGGATTGAGACAAAGATGCTGACAAGTATGCCCATAGGGCTCCCTTACACCGGTGTTGCCATCTTAAGAGCCAACTGCAGCAGGTCGCTTTTCAGAGGGCGTTCAACATGCAGTGAGGAAGGGTTGAGTTGCCTCCCTGCTGCCTGTTTAAACCCCTAAAAAATCGGATCCTCCATGCCTCAAGTGCATGCAACTGTAGGGCAGTTGTAAAATAGCCCTATTTGGGGGGGTGGATCGTGGCCGTGGCATGTGTATAACCCCCTCCACTCATTTTGCAATTTTTTTTTTAATGGGGCCTTAGTTAATTGATTTGCATCTTGGGCAAATCTGGAAAGATTGGCTGAGTTGACATTTTTTCCCCAATTCCCGAATGTATAAAATGTCTGAACAGGTGCAGAACAGGTTCAGGCAAATTTTTCCAATTCCCTCAAGATTTACACAATTGGTGAATCCAGGCAATTAGCATTTTTTCAAGTCCTTGAGCCAATATTGAGTTAAAATTGGAGATTTATGGGGGGGGGGGGGGATGGGAACTAGATTAGCGCTGATTTTCTACTGGTAGAAAAAAATTGTAAAACGTCCCTGTGATATCTTTATTACCTTTCATCTGTTTTCCAGCATCGTCATACTGCTTCGTATGTGACAAATTAACTTTAATTGGTCCAGGAAATTTTCCATGTTGCTGGAAAATTTAATTTAGGGCTAGCAAGCCTTTTTCAGCAGTCGGTTGTACGCTTCAGTTCACCTAATTTGAAAGAATAATTGTGATCGAATAAAAACAGGAACCTCAATAAGCAATCTCATAGAAAGCGGTGGGATTTTTTTTCCCCCGGTCTCAGGCTGGGCTTCTCGATTGTCCCGTGTTCAATACAAACTAGTGGAATTTTATTTTAATTATTTTTCAATTTTATGGGAAATCTAATTAAATTAAGATAGAACAATCAGATTTCCATGTGTATGGTCAGTTTAAAGCAACCCCTTCCTTGGGTATGAACTATAAATGAGTCCCGGTTGCCCATCAAGTGCTTCCATCTTGCCTCATATAAGAAAATTATGGTTGGTAAAGAACCCGGCATTATGTGTTTTGCTTTCCCAGCCTCACGTACAGCATAGGGAAGGTAAACCAGGCTTCCGATACCAGAGAACCCATTGCCCATTTAGCACCCCCCTCTTGCCTCATTGGAGAAGGTTATGGTTGGAAAGGACCCAGGATTGTGTATCTTGCTTTCCTAGCCGATGCACAGCATAGAGAAGGTAGACCAGGCTGCCATACCCGAGAGACCTCATTGCCCATTGAGTACTACCATGTTGCTTCAAGGGAGAAGATTATGGTTGGATTTTGGTTCAAAACGGCCTGGGGTTGTATGTTTCGCTTTCCTAGCCTCATTTACAGCATAGAGAAGGTAGACCAAGGCTGCTATACCTCAGGGAGTCCATTGCCCATTAAGTGCCACCATCTTGCCTCTTGATCGTGATGGTTTGAAAGGTCCTGGCTGAGATTGTGTGTTTTGCTTGTCTAGCCTTTGCACAGCATAGAGAAGGTAGACCAGGCTTTCACACCCCAGGAACCCCATTGCCCATTAAGTGCTGCCATCTTGATGATTATAGTTGGCAAATACCCTGTGATTATGTTTTTCTTTCCCAACCCCATGCACAGCATAGAAAAGATAAACCGGGCTTCCGTACCTCAGAGACCCCATTGCCCATTGAGCACCCCCATCTTGCCTCATTGGGGAAGGTTATGGTTGGAAAGGACCCAGGATTGTGTATCTTGCTTTCCTAGCCGATGCACAGCATAGAGAAGGTAGACCAGGCTGCCATAACCCAGACACCCCATTGCCCACTGAGTACTGCCATGTTGCTTCAAGGGAGAAGATTATGGTTGAATTATGGTTCAAAAAAGGCCTGGGGTTGTATGTTTCACTTTCCTAGCCTCATGTACATCATAGAGAAAGTAGACCAGTCTGCTATACCTCAGAGACTCCATTGCCCATTGAGTGCCACCATCTTGCCTCATAAGAGAAGGTTATGATTCGAAAGGTCCTGGGATTGTGCTTTGCGTGTCTAGCCTTTGCACAGCATAGATAAGGTAGACCAGGCTGATATACCCCAGAGACCCCATTGCCCATTGAGTGCCACCCTCGTGCTTCATGGGAGAAGATTCTGGTTCTGAAAGCCCTGGGATTATGTCTTTTGCTTTCCTATCCTCATGCACAGTATAGCAAAGGTAGACCAGGTTGACATACCTCAGAGACTCCATTGCCCATTAAGTACTGCCATCTTGCTTCAAGGGAGAAGATTATGGTTGGATTATGGTTCAAAAAGACCTGGGATTGTATGTTTTGCTTTTTTAGCCTCATTTACAGCATAGAGAAGGTAGACCAGGATGCCATACCTCAGAGGCTCAATTGCCCATTGAGTGCCACCATCTTGCCTCATGAGAAAAGATTATGGTTCAAAAGGTCCTGGGATTGTGTGTTTGCTTTCCTATCCTTTGCACAGCAACAGCATACAGAAAGTAGACCAGGCTGCCACACCTCAGAAACTCCATTGCCCATTAAGTGCCACCTTCTTGCTTCATGGGAGAAGATTATGGTTTGGAAAGTCCTGGGATTGTGTGTTTTGCTTTCCTATCCTTGTGCACAGCATTGAGTAGATAGATCAGGCTGCCATACATTAGAGACCACATTGCCCATTTGGTAACACCATCTGGCCTCATGAGAGAAGATTATGGTTTGAAAAGGCCGGGGATGGTATGTTTTGATTGCCTAACCTCATGTACAGCATAGAGAAAGTAGATGAGGCTGCCATACCTCAGAGACCCCATTGCCCATTGAGTGCCACCATCTTGCTTGCCTCATGAGAGAAGATTATGGTTTGAAAGGTCCTTGGATTGTGTGTTTTGCTTTCCTAGCCTTGGCACAGCATAGAGAACGTAGACTAGGCAGCCATACCCCAGAGGCCCCATTGCCCATTGAGTGCCGCCATCTTGCTTCATGGGGGAAGATTATGATTAGGAAAGCCCTGGGATTATGTGTTTTGCTTTCCTAGTACCATGCACAGCATAGAGAAGGTGGACCAGGCTCTCAATCACAGCCTGCATATCAAAGACACCACCAACCTTGTAGAAAAAAACAGAAAGGATCTCCAAGTCAAATGGTGAAAGAGTCCAGGTTGCCTTAAAAAATTGTAATACGATCATAGAGAAATGGTCATGCAATATAATAACTCGGAAATAACTCAGAACATAGAAATAAAACAAAAAATAAAAAAACAAAAGGAGCGCCAAGCCAAATGGTGAAAGAGTCCAGGTTGCTTTATGATTTGAAATACGATCATTGAGAAACAGCCAACGTGTTTCTAGGACAAAAGCACTCCCCCTTCATCAGGAAAGTTGGCCACTAACTGCCACTGATAAGCGTTGTTGAATTATTACCCCACAGAAAGAGCAAAGCAGGTTTCAATACAGATCATTTAGGCAACCTTTAGGATACTTGCATCTTTGAGCCCATCCAGATCCTCATTTATCTTCTTGCCCTGATGAAGGGGGGGGTGTGTTTTTGATCCCGAAATGCATTGGTTGTTGTCTCTGAGATTGTTACGAATATTAAAAGGAGCTTAGACCCTGTCACTTTTTTTTGGAGCTCCCTTGTGTTTTTTCTATGTTCTGAGTTACTTCCAGGTGCCCACCAGTGGGAGCCATGCTGCAGGTGAGCTGCTTCGCCAAGCCTGTGAACTTCCTTCAAGTTTATGAGTTTCTTCTCCATTTTATTGAGTGAATTATTGAGTGAATATTCATTGGGTGACTTTTTAATATTTGTTTTTTTGGAGCCATTCTGTCACTCCCCTCTTTGATCTATAAGCACAGTAGCTTGAGGCTATAGGTAACCAAGGGATAAAATGGATTTTTGCCAGTTAGCTATCATTCACACATCACTGGAAGGGTAGTCACCATATAAGCTTTTTTAACATTTTGTCACGGAACCTGAAATTGGGAATGGACCAGTAAAGCAAGAAAACGTTTTGTGCAAAAGAGGTGAGGGGGTTTCTTTGGGAGCCAAAGGTTGTGCGCACCAAGGTGGCAGCAATGGCAATCCAGGCCTAGCGATGATCTAATGGCAATGTGGCAAAGTGGGTGGATCTGTCTTATCCTTTGATCCAATGAGGGGCAGACACGTCAACCTGTCCATGTTCGCAAGTCACTGCTAGAAGCCAGGAACCGACTATGGGAGACATTGTTTGTGCTAAGCCAGCACAGAAGTTCTTATTTTTGTCCAGCAAATTTAGGACTGCCTAAAACCAAATCTGTGTTTTAATGAGAGATCTACCTACCCTTGAATTTCATTTTCGACTTTCACATGTTTTGAGAGTTTGCTGTCTCATATTTTCATTCAGATTTGTGAATTCTCCCTCTACTGGCTGTTTGTATGTAACTGCAACCATTTAGGCCCTTCCACTCTTCTGCTCATGCTCCAGCCCTTTTCATTAGTACTTTGTTAAGCAACAACAAGACGATTTGTTCAGCCAGATGACCTTGAGCTATCACTTGTGTCCCCTAAGAATTGCTTGTGACATCACAAATCACAAATCACATGACTAAAGACCATTTTGATTCCATTCCCTCTACTAATAAAAGTGCCACCAGCCTTATAGAGAATGGGCTGTCTTACACCAGATCCTACCCATAGGGATGCATCAATGCACAACCACATTGTGCAGCACTACTGAGTAGGGAGCAGAATCTGAATATGCAATATCCATAATATATAATGTACAAAGATAGGAAGTAGAGTCTTCATATATAATATATATTTTATACAATATACATAACATACAAGGATAGGAAGCAGAGTCTACATATGTAATATATTCAATATATAATGTACATAATATAGAAAGATAGGAAGCAGAGTCTTCATATATAATATATATATATATATATATATATATATATATATATATATATTATATGCAATGTATATAATGTACAAAGAAAGGACGCAGAGTCTGCATATGTAATATACATAATATACAATTTACATAATATAGAAAGATAAGAAGCAGAATCTTCATACATAATATATATTATATTATATACAATGTATACAATGTACAACGATGGGAAGCAGAGTCTGCACATGTAATATACATACTATACAATGTATATACTATAGAAAGATGGGAAGCAGAGTCTGCATATATAATATATATTTTATACAATGTATATAATATACAAGGATAGGAAGCAGAGTCTGCAAATGTAATATACACAATGTACAATGTATAAAATATAGAAAGATAGGAAGAGAGCATTATATATAATATACATTATATACAATGTATACAATGTACAAAGATAGGAATCAGAGTCTGCACATGTAATATACATAATATACAGTATATAATATACAAAGATGGGAAGCAGAGTCTGCACATGTAATATACGTAATATATAATATATATGATGTACAAGCATAGGAAGCAGGGTCTGCATATATAACATACATAATATACAATGTATATGATGTAAAAACATAGGAAGCAGAACCTGCATAAGTAACCTACATAATATACAATGTATATAATATACAAAGATACAGTAGGAAGCAGAGTCTGCATATGTAATATAAATAATATGCAATGTATATAATATACAAAGATAGGAAGCAGAGTCTGCAAATTTAATATACATAATATACAATGTATATGATGTACAAGCATAGGAAGCAGACTCTGCATACGTAACCTACATAATATACAATGTATATAATATACAAAGATACGGTAGGAAGCAGAGTCTGCATATGTAATATAAATAATATGCAATGAATATAATATACAAAGATAGGAAGCAGAGTCTGCAAATGTAACATACATAATATACAATGTATATGATGTACAAGCATAGGAAGCAGAGTCTGCATACGTAACCTACATAATATACAATGTATATAATATACAAAAATACAGTAGGAAGCAGAGTCTGCATATGTAATATAAATAATATGCAATGTATATAATATACAAAGATAGGAAGCAGAGTCTGCAAATGTAACATACATAATATACAATGTATATAATATACAAAAATACAGTAGGAAGCAGAGTCTGCATATGTAATATAAATAATATGCAATGTATATAATATACAAAGATAGGAAGCAGAGTCTGCAAATGTAACATACATAATATACAATGTATATGATGTACAAGCATAGGAAGCAGAGTCTGCATACGTAACCTACATAATATACAATGTATATAATATACAAAGATACAGTAGGAAGCAGAGTCTGCATATGTAATATAAATAATATGCAATGTATATAATATACAAAGATAGGAAGCAGAGTCTGCAAATATAACATACATAATATACAATGTATATGATGTACAAGCATAGGAAGCAGAGTCTGCATATGTAACCTACATAATATACAATGTATATAATATACAAAGATACAGTAGGAAGCAGAGTCTGCATTTGAAATATACATAATATGCAATGTATATAATATACAAAGATAGGAAGCAGAGTCTGCAAATGTAATATACAATGTATATAATATACAAAGATAAATGCAAATGTTACTTTAAAGGAAGGTTTTGAAAGCATGATTGAGCTTTGCGTTGTGCAAATTGAAAGATCCATGATGCTAACTAAGCTTATCTCGGTAGTCCTTAAACTGACTCTGTCATGAGAGTGGATGGGGGCTGCCTTTGACTTTGTGGCTAAAACTAAGAAGTCGGGCAGAGCCTGGAAGGTAATGCTAGGGGTCAGCTAAGGTGCCCATCCTACTTTTCCTTATGACGGAGTCACGTTAAAAGGAAACTGTCAGCATGCAAATATGGTTGGTGGGGCCCTACTGCTCGGTGGGTCACTAACCTGGAACAGGTGTGTGTTTACCTGTCAGTGCACCTCATATACACACTTTTGTGTCATTGACTCAGTAATAGTTTCTGATAGATCCGGATAACAGCTGCAGAGCATGCGCCTTAAAGACTTAATAGCCACCGTATTCCTGTCTTCTCAGGTGCCTGATATGCAGTTGACCACTAGAGGGTCACTAACCTGGAACAGACGTGTGTTTAGTTGTCAGCGCACCTCATATACACACTTTTGTTTAACTGACTCAGTAATAGTTTCTGACAGATCAGGATAACAGCTGCACAGCATGTGCCTTAAAGGCAAGTCTACTATATATATGGCCAGTATATTGATATGTTGCCAGGTGCCTGATATGCAGCTGACCACCAGAGGGAGCTGTGACAATTTTATTGATGAAATATAATAGTAAAATATGGAACAGCATGTAAATAAATAAGCGTAAATTGATTGTTCCAGGTCTGTGGCTTAGAATTAATAAGCCAGGCAGAGCCTGGAACTTAATGTTAAGGGGCAGCTAAGGCGGCCCTCATACTTTTCCTTATGACGGAGTCACTTTAACCACTTCAATACCAGGCACTTGCACCCCTTCCTGCCCAGACCAATTTTCAGCTTTCAGCTCTGTCATATTTTTAATGACAATTGAACGGTCGTGCTACACTGCACCCAAACAAAAATTTTTTCCCCAGAAATAGAGTTTTCTTTTGGTGGCATTTGATCACCTCTGGGGTTTTTATTTTTTGCGCTACAAATAAAAAAAGACCACAAATTTTGACAAAAAAAAGTTTCTGTCACAAAACGTTGTAAATAAGTACATTTTCTCCATCACTGACGGGCACTGATGAGGTCTACACTGACGGGCACTGATGAGGCAGTACTGAATAGCACTGATGAGGCGGCACTGATGAGGCACATATATGCAGCACTGATAGGCGGCACTGATAAGCAGGACTGACGGGCACTGATAGGTGGCACTTATGGGCACTCATAGGCTACACTGATGGGCACTCATAGGTGGCACTGATGAGCACTCATAGGCAGTACTGATGGGCACTGATAGGTGGCAGTGGGCACTGATAGGTGGCACTGATGAGCACTGATAGGTGACCCTGGTGGGCACTGATAGGGGGCACTGGTGGGCACTTGGAGGCATTGATAGGCGGCAATGATATATGGCACTTTATTGAGGCATTCCCTGGTGGTCCTGGGTGGCATCCAAGATCGGCACTGAGTGCCATCCATGTTGGGCATTGCGCCCCTTCCCTGGTGGTCAGGGTTGGCTTCCCTTGTGGTTTCCCTGGTGGTCCCTGGGTGGGCTTCCCTGGTGGTCCCTGGGTTGACATTCACTGGTGGTCCTGGTGGGCCCCCTAGTGGTTTTGGGTGGTGATCCAAGGGGGGGCTGCACTGATAAACATTCAGTGCAGACCCCCACTGTCAGGAGAGCCACCAATCTGCTCTCCTCTACTCACCTCTGCAGACGCGAGTAGAGTAAAAGCCGATAAACAGCTCTTCCTGTTTACACTGTGACCAGCCGTGATTGGTCACAGCTGATCATGTGGTAAAGAACTTCTGATGGAAGCTCTTTTACCGAGATCGGTAATGCGGTGGGTCAGACTGACACACTGCACCACCGATCGCCACAATGCCCGCCCCCCTGAGCGCACAATCGAGGTTCATCCTGAAAGATGTCATATGACGTCCGGTTAGGATAAGGAAACCACCGCACAGCCCTCATTTTGCTATAGGCCGGGTAGGAAGTGGTTAAAGAAAACTGTCAGCATGCAAATATGGTTGGTGGGGCCCTACTGCTCGGTGGGTCACTAACCTGGAACAGGTGTGTGTTTACCTGTCAGTGCACCTCATATACACACTTTTGTGTCATTGACTCAGCAATAATTTGTGAAGGATCAGGATAACAGCTGTAGAGCATGTGTGTAGGCAAGTCTACTATAATGGCCACCGTATTCATGTTTTGCCAGGTGCCTGATATGCAGATGACCACTAGAGGGAGCTTTGACAATTTTATTGATAAATTATAATACTAAAATATGGAACAGCATGTAAACAAATAAGCAAAAATTTTTTTTTTTTTTTTCAAATGTCGTCCAAATAACAAATTAACATTAAGTCAAAATGAATATTCAATTATAATAAGCTATGGCTTCCCACATTTAATATATATATATATATTTATATATGTGTGTGTGTAAGTAAAACTGAATTACAATTAAACAATAAACCTGCTGTA
>BLSH010164475.1:534515-548238 GCA_018402905.1 Glandirana rugosa | reverse complement strand
CGGAAGGGTCTATGGCCTCCTTCTTCGTCACTACCCGGACGCACAGCCACCTTACATATTACAGGCCCATCACTGCTTCTTCCTCCGGTATCTGGGAAGGCACGCACAGCCACCTTACATATTACAGGTCATCACTGCTTCCTCCTCCAGGATCTGGGAAGGCATGCACAGCCACCTTACATATTACAGACCCATCACTGCTTCCTCCTCCAGTATCTGGGAAGGCACGCACAGTCACCTTACATATTACAGGCCCATCACTGCTTCTTCCTCCAGTATCTGGGAAGGCACGCACAGCCACCTTACACATTACCAGCCCATCACTGCTTCCTCCTCCGGTATCTGGGAAGGCACGCACAGCCACCTTACGTATTACAGGCCCATCACTGCTTCCTCCTCCGGTATCTGGGAAGGCACACACAACCACCTTACATATTACAGGTCCATCACTGCTTCCTCCTCCAGTATCTGGGAAGGCACGCACCGCCACCATACATATTACAGGCCTATTACTGCTTCCTCCTCCTCTATCTGACAAGGCAGACCCCATCACTTCATATCCTGCTTAATTTTTCCAGTACCTTTATTTTTGTATCTCTAGAGAGTAAACTCATGCATGCAGGATTTTTTTTCTCCTGTTTTATCTTATTATTGCTATTCATGCTTTGCCATGGAACTGTATGTTACTGAAAATGTTTTATGCATTTCAAATAACCATATTAGCATACCCTGTTTGTGTCCTATTCCGTCCTCTATCATTATAAATAATAATTATAATCTGTCACCTTGAGCCATAACATACAACCAGCTGTATACACCACCGAATCGTAGTCAGGTGCCTTAGTTCTTTCTGATCATGTGACGTTTAACTGTGATAATGAGAACGCTACATGTTACTATGGTGGGGAGTCAATTACCTTTAAATATATAGCAACCTACCTGTGAATAAGCTCCCTTGTAGGGAGGACAGATGAATTGTAAAATTTGCAAATGCATTGAATTGTTTGTTTGACTTTCTGATTACTGGTATTGTGTGCCTTAGGGTACAGATATCTCAAATGTTGTAGGCAGTGCTATTCAAGAGATGCATTGCACAGTTATGAGCTTGTTAGCTTCTATGTTAGCTGCCCATCTTGATCTGTTTCAATGAAAACAAATTTGTGTGTGGAGGGTTCCCCTAATTCTACAGATCAGATGGACAGCATGGACTTTTGACATAACAGGAGTACAGGTATTAGATGGAAGGGGTTTTGTTGTTACAAATTAATTTCAAGATGTTCCAGAACTTGTGGAATTAACATAACCACAGTGCTTTGGTTGGTGGCTGAGGTTGAGAGGTTAATCTTGCAGTAGACTTGTCCAGGATCATTCAACAGTAGAGAAGGTGCCATATAAGGCATAGAAGAGACAGAGAAAGACTGGTCACAGACGTGTCGAACTTTGTCCCAGAGTAAGCCAAGTAGCCTCTTTCTCCTTCTATCTGTGGAGTTGCCAACATAGGCACAGCAGGTGCCTTTGGGAGCAGTAATAAATGTGTCCCATAGCTCCCACTGGGCATGTCCAGACACCATGTGTAGACACCATAAAACGTTGAGAATGAGAGGTGCTGGATCCATAAACACTGCATTGGGTCCCTCTTTAGGGGAGACCAGACGACCGGCATGGACTTTTAACATAACAGGAGTCTAGATACTGTAGAGAAGGGGTTGTGTTGTTGCAAATAATTTCAAAATCTTCCAGAACTCATGCAATTTACCGAACCAGAGTGATTTGGTTGGTGGTTGAGGTTGAGAGGTTCATCTTGTAGTAGACTTGTCCATGATCATTCAACAGTAGAGAAGGTGGCATTTAAGGCATAGAAGAGACAGGGAAAGACTGGTCACAGAGATGTCAAACTTTGTCCCAAAGTAAGCCACGTAGCCTCTTTCTCCTTCTCTCTGTGGAGTTGCCAACATAGGCACAGCAGGTGCCTTTGGGAGCAGTAAAGAAGGTGTCTCATAGCTCCCACTGGGCTTGTCCAGACAACTTAAAGCTTTGAAGATGGGAGGTGCTGGATCCAAAAATACTGCATTGGGTCTCGCTTTAGAGAGACCAGATGACCAGCATGGACTTTTGCCGTAACAGGAGTCTAGATACTGGAGGGAAGGGGTTGTGCTGTTGCAAATAATTTCAAGATCTTCCAGAACTCATAAGATTTACATAACCAGAGTCATAGTCATAGAAGTGTTGCCCATGTGGGCAAAATTTTTGACATAACAGAGTCCTGATATTGGAGGCAAGGGGTATTATTGATGCAAATAAATTTCAAGATCTTCCAGAATGTATTGAATTAACCTAATCTCAGTGCTGTGGTTGGTGGCTGAGGTTGAGAGGTGCATCTTGCAGTAGACTTGTCCAGGATCATACAAAAATAGAGGCATAGAGGAGACAGAGAAAGACTGGATATAGACTAGAGGTGATTAACTTTGTCCTCAAGTAAGCCAAGTAGCCTCTCTCTCTCTCTTTCTCTCTGTGGAGTTGCCCACATGGGCACAGCAGGTACATTTGGGAGCAGTAACGAAGGTGACTCAGAGCTCCCACTGGGCATGTCCAGATACCATGTGTAGACACCATAAAACCTTGAAGATGACTTAGAGAGGGAGTGTAATAATCCTGGTGAGGCAACTCCAAATACACAGCTTGTTCACAAATGGCCACTTTGGTTAAAATCCCCACGTAACTCTGTTTCCAATAAGTTGCTACTAACTAGGAATATGTATATAGTTTTCTGACAGCACTTACATCCACTCACTCATACAGAACCTGGGCAAACTTACAATTTTATAGACCAGTGGTTCTCAACTCCAGTCCACGGGACCCACCAACAGGCCAGATTTTAAGTTTTACCTTGGTGAGATGCAGACTAGAATACTGCAATCACTGAGCAGCAAATGATATCAGCTGTGATGCATTTCAGTTATCCTGCAAACCTGGCCTGTTAGTGGGTCCCGAGGACCGGAGTTGAGAACCACTGCTATAGACTCATGCAAGATAATGGCTCTGTTCGGAACTTGTGTATTCCTTGGACTAAATAAAAAGACATTTTATTCATCCTCACTTCCTTGCCGACTTTATCTACATGGAAGGACTCTCACAGTTCTATAGGCCTCCACTTAGTAAGGCCTTGGGTTTGAAAGTGGGACTCCCTGATAAGAATACCCTGTGACCAGATAGTTTCTTTACTTATAAGGTGCAATACATGTAGGTATAGTCCTTGAATGCAGTTCTAAACTCTCTATTATAGAACTTAAGAGTAGAGGACAGGAAAAGGTGCAATACCCAACAAGAGCCAGGGTTCCTACAGCTTTTTCAACTAGCAGGCACTTGGTGGGTCTCGACATCCAGAAGCTTGCAGTTAGCATTGGATAAATGTAGCCACAAAATAAGAGGATCTTCTGATAGGGCTCATGTGGATGGGCATTCTTGTTACTTGCAACCATTTCTATTCAAACACAGCTGCATGCGAGTGACTAGAAAATGCAGCTTTTGACAAGAAAAGGCTGAGTTTGACTAGCTTTGCCAACAGTTAAAATGCACCTACATAGAACATATTGCTTCCAAAATAAAGCAGCACAAACAATGCACATCAAATGCAGTGTCTGAACGATCATACATACTGCCTCATTAAAGTCAGTAGCAGTTTTCTGACCCATGTTTGACATGTGTTTCATATGCATGTCAAATGCAAGAAACAATGCCTGTTGACATGAGCCTTTATCTGTTCCAATTCTCTGCCTCTCCCAAGGATGGAGGGCTATCAAAGGACCCTTCCACAACAGTGCCTCTCTGTTTTGTCAAAGCCTGATCAAACCTACTGATGACAAACTCACCGGGGGGCTGGGGGCTGACTGGCTGAGAAAACATACAGAACTCAGTGTACCAACCCCTGTCACTGAACTCTGGAACTTCCTCTGAAAGAGTATGTAGTACAGATCATCCTTGGGTACAAAGTTATGCAAGAGGCTTTGCAAAAATACCAACAAACTAACACAGCAATATATACAATATAAATATATTACTCCCCTTGTTTGTCATTTTATTCACCCTAATGAGGTCAGTGGAGCTTCGTAAAGTCTTTCAGGCTATTACAGTTGTATGCAAAAGTTTAGGAACCCCTGACAATTTCCATGATTGTCATTTATAAATATTTGGGTGTTTGGATCAGCAATTTCAATTTGATCTATCAAATAACTGAAGGACACAATAATATTTCAGTAGTGAAATGAGGTTTATTGGATTAACAGAAAATATGCAATATGCATCAAAACGAAATTAGACAGGTGCATAAATTTGGGCACCCTTGTCATTTTGTTGATTTGAATATCTGTAAATACTTAGCACTGATTAATTGGAACACACAATTGGTTTGGTGACCTCATTAAGCCTTGAACTTCATAGACAGGGCATCCAATCATGAGAAAAGGTATTTAAGGTGGCCATTTGCAAGTTGTTGTTCTCTTTGACTCTCCTCTGAAGAGTGGCAACATGGGGGCCTCAAATCAACTCTCAAATTACCTGAAAACAAAGATTGTTCTACATTATGGTTTAGGGGAAGGCTACAAAAAGTTATGGCAGAGATATAAGCGGTCAGTGTCCACTGTGAGGAACATAGTGAGGGAATGGAAGACCACAGGCACAGTTCTTGTTAAGGCCAGAAGTGGCAGCCACATAAAATATTGGGGAGGCAAAGGCGAAGGATGGTGAGAACGGTCAAAAACAGCCCACAGACCACCTCCGAAGACCTCCAACAGCAACTTGCTGCATATGGTGCCACTGTGCATCGTTCAACAATTCAGCTCAGTTTGCACAGAGAGAAGCTGTATGGGAGATACAAAAGAAGCCTTTTCTGCACATGCGCCACAAATGGAGTCGATTGAGGTATGCAAACGCACATTTGGACAAGCCAGCTTCATTTTTGTCATAACAAGGGGCGTTATGCATGGCGGCAAAAGAACACAGCGTTCCAAGAAAACCACTTGCTACCCACAGTAAAGTTTGGTGGAGGTTCCATCATGCTGTGGGGCTGTGTGGCCGGTGCCGGTAGTGGGAATCTGGTTAAAGTTGAGGGTCGCATGAAATTCCACTCAATATCAGCAAATTCTTGAGAACAATGTTGAGGAATCGGTCACAAAGTTGAAGTTACGCCGGGGCTGGATATTTCAATAAGACAACGACCCAAAGCACTGCTCAAAATCTACTCGGGCATTTATGCAGAGGAACAAGTCCAATGTTCTGGAATGGTCATCCCAGTCCCCAGACTTTAATATTATTGAACATCTGTGGGGCGATTTGAAGCGGGCTGTCCATGCTCGGCAACCATCAAACCTAACTGAACTGGAGATGTTTTGTAAGGAGGAATGGTCCAAAATACATTCATCCAGAATCCAAACACTCATTACAGGCTATAGGAAGAGTCTAGAGGCTGTTATTTCTGCTAAAGGAGGCTCTACTAAATATTGATGTGATTTTTCTGTTGGGGTGCCCAAATTTATGCACCTGTCTAATTTCGTTTTGATGCATATTGTGCATTTTCTGTTAATCCGATAAACCTCATTTCTCTATTGAAATATTACTGTGTCCTTCAGTTATTTGATAGATCAAAATGAAATTGCTGATCCAAAGACCTAAATATTTATAAATGACAATTATGGAAATTGTCAGGGGTTCCTAAACTTTTGCATACAACTGTACTTCCCATGACCAAAAGTGAAGTCTTCAGAAGACATTAAGATAACTTATGTGCAGGGCCGCTTGAGTCTCATTGCCCTTTATGAGATCAGTGGGGCTTTATAAAGTCTTTGAAGCTATTGTTTCCCCATGACCAAAAGTGAGCTCTTCAGCAAACATTCATTTAACCTACATGCAGGTCCTCGTGAGTCACTAAGTCATTTCATTAACCTTTATAAGGTCATTGGGGTTTCATAAAGTCTTAAGGCCCATATACACGGTCCGATTATTGGTCAACAACGGTCGTCTACCAGCCTGTTGGCCGAAAATCCAATCGTGTGTACGATTCTACAGCCAATTTCCAATCGTCGTCCAACAGGAGTTGGACGACAAGACTAGAAAACTTGTGTTGGCCAACAAGGAGTTGACTGATTGTTGGCTCGTGTGTACAGAAGTTGACCAACCAAAAGTTGGAAGTGCAAACATGCATACTCGGAATCCAGGAAGTGTTCGGTCGTGTAACCTGTGTTCGTAATTCACAAATCACATTCACCTGAACCTCCTCGTTATATGCTTGTAGCACGTTACTACGTTTGGCTTGGTCGGACGATTACTTGCCTCACATTAGTACGCTACACCAAACTGCCGTTGACCAATTTGGACAAAAATTGGACGTTCGGTTGACCAACCATCGGCTCGTGTGTACGAAGCTTAAAAAGCAATTATTCCCCATGACCAAAAGTGAGGTCTTCAGAAGACATTGAGGTAACCTAAATGCAGGTACTCTTGAGTCTCTTAAGTCTTTTCATTGTCCCTTTTGAAGTAAATAGAATTTAGATTTAGAAGCTATTACTCCCCAACATCCAGAAAGGAGATTCTCAGAAATAGAGGTTAAATCTTCCAATGGGGACACTGGTTCTGGTGACCTGAGGGTCCCCAAGGAATTCCCTTAACTTACAGGGATTTCCTCTCACTTGTTGTTTAGCTATGGGACAGGAAGTGACGAGAAATCTCCGCAATCGGACACAGAGGGGGAAAAAAATGTGACAGTGGTTACAACCACCCCCTGCTCTATCCAAAGTGAAAAAAAAAGTTTTGCCTATAGTTCTACTTTGAATATTAAAGGGCCCAGCTACCTCCAGTATAGATTCCCCCCCAGTACAAATTTCTGTCCCTAGCACAGATTTCCCACAGTCAGTGCCGGAACAAGATCATCCGGTGCCCAAGGCAAAGATGCCACACTGTGCCCCCCCAAAATTATGTGCAAACATATGAGGAGGAGATGAGATGAGCCTGCACCTCCTCCCAGCTTTCTTCTCCTCTCCTTGCCGCTTCCAGTGCTGGGCTGACAGAGGTAGTGATGCCGCTGTCACTACTCCTGTTAGCCTTATAGCAGAAAGAAGTTGCTGTTCCCCCATCCCTACAATACATGCTGCGCCCAGGGCAGCTGTCCCTTCTGCCCACCCCTTGTCCTGGCCCTACCCCAGTAGATTCCCCTCATCTCCAGTACAGTTCCCACTAGTACAGATATCCCCTTTACAGATTTTATCTCTCAGTACATAACTCCCAAATACAGATCTCTAAAGGAGCTAAAAAGAGCCTCCTTTGCTCTGAACTGCCAATGTCTGTCTCTGAAACTGAACAGGTGGCAGTATACATAAAAAAATTAAACATAATTATTAAAAAAAAAAAATCAGTCTTCCTCCAGCCATCTACAGGGACCTGATTGTTGCCCTCGGCTTTTTACTAAATATATCGCATCTAGTTGCTGAATCGCTAGTTTGTTTCTACCTGGAAGGGAAATACCAGAATCAATTATTGTTAAAAGCCAATTTTTATTTCCTCGTCAAAAAAAAAAGAAATGAAGGTTGAAAATAATATATGTATTTTTTTTATTTCCCGGTTTAAAAATAGTTTATTGCATCATAATACGTCTGCACCGACCCGCTATCTCAATCTATGGATAATTTAGCACTTTCATGAAAAAGAGATGACCGATCGATACCTCCTGTATATTTAATAGCTTAGCGTTTATGCGATAGACGGTGAAAACCGTGCCGCCATCTGGGAGATGAACCGTGATAGGGAGAAGCAAAAGGGATTATGATTTTCTGCAGGCGTGGGAATATTCTGTCCATCGCAGCAATTAAGGTCAGGTATATGAAGGAGGTGGTGTCATGGCAACAAACTGCGTGCACCCCCTACCCCCCCCCCAACTTCCAATAAAAATGTAAAGTTCTGAAACAGTTTAACCTACAGATCTAAAAATGCGAGGCAGAGGGAGATATAACCGACAAGTAAGAGGTCACCTTTTGTTCAGCGTCTCAAGTTCTCTTGGGCTAAAGCCTAGAATGCAATAATTGTATGGAATTGTAACCAGCAAAAATTGTTATGTTGAGGTTCCCTTTAGAATTATGCATGTGCGCGGTGGTGAAGAGTTAGGAGGGTGCGCTGTCATGCGTCAACATACATTTCCTTTGTGTTGACAGGCATTATTGACGCCCCTTAAAACGTGTTTTTAAATTTACCATTTGGAATAGATAGAATTAAACACCATTATTTTTTAATGAGGATCTCCTCCCCTTCTATAAATAAAATGAAAATTACCTAAAACATACATAAGGACACTTACCTAACTCCATACTCACTCTCCCATAGTGACCCATAGTGACCTACAGTCCCCCCCCCCCAAGTCCTTAGCCCCCACAGTGCCACTCAGTCCACGGCAGTGCAGGGGGCAACTTGCTGCAGACCTCCAAGCCCCTCACAGCGCTCACAACTTACAACAGTGTCCCACAGTGGCCTCCAACCTCACCCACAGTGCCCTCCAGTCTCCCACAATTTCTCAAGCAAAGCCCCCAGTCACCACAGATGCCCCCAGCTCCCTCCAGAAATTGCATGCCCTACATGGCCATCTAGTCTGATTTAGAGTCCCCTAACCCCCTCCAAACCCCCACAGTGCCTTCCAATCTCCCACAGTGCCAATCAGTCAATGGCAGTGCCCCCTAACCTGCTGCAGAACCCCCCCCCCCACAGTGCTCACAATTTCCAACAGTGTTCCACAGTGTCCCCCAACCTCCCAGAGTGCCCTCCAGTCTCCCACAGTTCCTCAGGCAAAGCCCTCGGCCACCACAGTTTCCCCTGGCTCCCTCCAGAAATCTCATGCCCTACATGGCCATCAGGTCTGCTCCACAGCCCCCTATCCTCCTCCAAAACACCCACAGTGCCTCTCAAATCTCCCACAGTGCCCTCAGTCCATGGCAGTGCCCCCTAACTTGCTGCAGATCCCCCCAGCCCCTCACAGTGCTCACAACTTCCAACAGTGTCCCCCAACCTCCCACAGTGCCCTCCAGTCTCCCACAGTTCCTAAGGCAAAGCCCTCAGCCACCACAGTTTCCCCTGGCTCTCTCCAGAAACCTCATGCCCTACATGGCCATCAAGTCTGCTCCATAGTCCCCTATCCTCCTCCAAAACCCACACAGTGCTTCCCAATCTCCCACAGTGCCACTCAGTCCATGGCAGTGCCCCCTAACTTGCTGCAGATTCCCCCAGCCCCTCACAGTGCTCACAACTTCTAACAGTGTCCCACAGTGTCTCCCAACCTCCAAAAGTGCCCTCCAATCTCTCATGGTTCCTTAGGCAAAGCCCCCAGCTACCACAGTTGCCCCCATCTCCCTCCAGAAACCTCATGCACTACATGGCCATCAAGTCTGCCCCAGAGTCCCCTAACCCCCTAGCTTGCTACAGATTCCGCAGCCCCTCACAGTCCTCATAGCTTCCAACAGTGTCCTGCAGTGTCCCCCAACCTCCCACAGTACCCTCCAGTCTCTCACAGATCCTTAGGCAAAGCCCCTGGCCTCTGCAGTTGCCCCTAGCTCCCTCCAGAAACCTCATGTCCTACATGGCCACCAAGCCTGCTCCAGAGTCCCCTAACCCCCTCCAACCCTCCCCACCACCACCGCAGGGACACCCAGCCCTCCATCTTTTCTATACATCATTTGTGTTTCCATATTTTTTGTATGAGTAGAAACTTTTTTTGCTGTTTGGGAAAATTAAGGTTCTGGACGAATTTACCAGGCCTTGATCTTAACAAGGTTGAGGACCACTGGTCTAAATGGAATCAAGACTGTTGCACAATTTTCCTGATATGTTGAAGCGAACAAAAGAACATAAATACGTTGGTTTACACTTACCACATTTGTAAAAGAATTTCCCTTTATATATACTTTTTATATACTTTAAAGCTGAGATATAATATGTTTATACTTTCCCGATCCTGGTACTCCATCAACATACCACTGAAATATTGATATAAAACCTGTCCATTGTAATTATATACCTTATTTTACAGCCAGGTCCTCTTTAAATCGGTGTTTGTTGTGAGCCATGAAATGTGTCTGTTACATCCAGATTTGTACCCTCTCTTCTTTCATAACGGCAGGTTATACCTGGCAGCCATATGCTGATGACTTTTATTGAGCGAAGTGATGGATATATGACCAGCCTCACTCTCTATCAAAGAGTTACATCTGATCCACCAGCCCCAGTGTGGGCATAAATCTTGTGCGCCCAGGGCATTGTGCTTGTTGTGATTTTATGCCAGGCCCCAAATGTCTCAGAGTAGGTTGGTAGACATATTTTTCTAAGCTGAAGGTGCATTCCATCTAAAAAAAAAACATGAAATACAGATTCACAAACTTCCAGCCCAGACTTACAATACCTCACTGGTGTGGGCCATTTCAAATGTTGGGACCCCAAAATGCTGGTGGGTCATATTTCCCTCTTTAATACCCCTGTCTGCTGCACCCAGTACTGCTTGTTGACCTCTTTCGCCAGTCTGCTGCATATATCATATAGATTATATCAGGGTTTCTTAACCAGGGTTCCATGTAACCATAGTTCCTCTAGAGTTCGATAGGGGTTCCTTGAGCAATGAGCAAGTTCTTCCTCTCAGATAAGTTCCCACTGACACCATTGATCTTCTTAGCTATCTATAAGGGGGTAATTCTTCCCAATGACCTAAAATGTAAGGAGCATTCTTCCCACTGACCATCACACTAATGAATCACCAGTTGAAGATATAGCATTTTTAGCAGGCTTTCGCTGAGACCAGAAAGTCATTTGTGTGTTGAAAAGTTTGAGAAGGACTGGATTAGATGATGAGGTGTGCAATCCCAAAGCCATCTCAAATATTTATTATTACACACCCGACAATCGGGAGACATGCTTTATTATTAAATCAAATGGATATTGGATGGTTGGGTTCTTCTCTTTTTTGCCCTCTTGGGCTTATTGGATGGTTGGGTTCTTCTCTTTTTTGCCCTCTTGGGCTTATTGGATGGTTGGGTTCTTCTCTTTTTTTGCCCTCTAGGGCTTATTGGATGGTTGGGTTCTTCTCTTTTTTGCCCTCTTGGGCTTATTGGATGGTTGGGTTCTTCTCTTTTTTTGCCCTCTTGGGCTCTTTGTAGGGTCTTGCCTCAAGCTGAAAACAAAATTAGTCAACCAGAATGTAAGGCTGTATACGTGTTGGGTCTAGAGCAGCCTTTCTCAACCTTTTCAACATAGAAGAACCCTTAAAATAACTTTCCGGTCTCAAGGGAACCCCTGCAAAAACATATTATATCTACAACTCATAATACATTAGTGTGATGGTCAGTGGGAAGAATGCTCCTTACACTTGTGGTCATTGGGAAGAACTCCTCCCTTACAGATAGCTAAAAAGATCAATGGTGTCAGTGGAAATTTATCTGAGAGGCAGAAATTGCTCATTGCTCAAGGAACCCCTAGCAACCTCTGGAGGAACCCTAGGGTTCCATGGTTGTTGAGAAACCCTGGCCTAGAGGTAAACGGGCCCTCCCTTCACCAAAATTCAGAGTGGAAAACCGTACACATGTTGGGTGTAGACATACATGTATGAAAAGGAAAGATTTTTATTTATTTATCAGTAGAGTTGAGCGAACACCTGGATGTTTGGGTTCGGCGGGTTCGGTCGAACTTCACGGAAAGGTTCGGGTTCGGTACCGAACGTTATCCGAACCTTACCCCGGACCCCGAACCCCATTGAAGTCAATGGGGACCCAAACTTTTCGGCACAAAAATGGCTGTAAAAAAGTCCTGGAAAGTGCTAGAGGGCTGCAAAAGGAAGAAAAATGGGAGATGTTGGGTCTAGAGCAGCCTTTCTCAACCTTTTCAACATAGAAGAACCCTTAAAATAACTTTCCGGTCTCAAGGGAACCCCTGCAAAAACATATCATATCTACAACTCATAATACATTAGTGTGATGGTCAGTGGGAAGAATGCTCCTTACACTTGTGGTCATTGGGAAGAACTCCTCCCTTACAGATATCTAAAAAGATCAATGATGTCATTGGGAATTTATCTGAGAGGCAGAAATTGCTCATTGCTCAAGGAACCCCTATTAACCTCTGGAGGAACCCTAGGGTTCCATGGTGGTTGAGAAACCCTGGCCTAGAGGTAAACGGGCCTTCACTTCACCAAAATTCAGAGTGGAAAACCGTACACATGTTGGGTGTAGACATACATGTATGAGAAGGAAAGATTTTTATTTATTTATCAGTAGAGTTGAGCGAACACCTGGATGTTCAGGTTCGGCAGATTCGGCCGAACTTCACGGAAACGTTCGGGTTCAGTACCGAACGTTATCCGAACTTTACCCCGGACCCCGAACCCCATTGAATTCAATTGGGACCCAAACTTTTCGGCACAAAAATGGCTGCAATATAGAGGCTGGGTCACATGATGCACTGGCAATCACAGCCATGCCATTAGTAGGTATGGCTGTGATGGCTTCTAGGGAAAACCAGTGAAATGCTTGTTGATTGGCTGCCCTGCAGCTATTCAACATGCGTGATAAAATACCAGAACCCGAACGTTTTTCTCAAACCTTCAGGACACGGACACCCGAAAGTTTCGGTACGGACCCGAACGTTACAGTTCGGGTTCGCTCAACTCTATTTATCAGTTCAGCTTTAGGCTTGGGGCTTCATTTCCCAGTGTGCCCCCCACAATATTCCTAATCTGACAGGTCCTCTTCAAGCGCTGATACATTTCTCGAGCTATAGAACCTTTTTCCCCGGCAGAGTATTATTTTTTCAGAGCGTCGGTTCTTATAATCCTCCTGCAGAAGTCCTCAGAGTTTCAAATATACTTCCAAAGAATGTCCAAGTTTTTTTTTTTTTTTCTAACATTCTACGGCGGAGTGCGAATCGCCATCGGAGGCGGCTTGAATACAAACAGCGGCTCAGCCCCTAATCCGGGCTCACTGGAGTGATTCCACTTCCACAGAGCTTATTTCACCAGAGCCGGCCTCTGCAAATACTCCGATTTTTTTTTTTCTTACCAAGGCACCGAAAACCTCTTTCACACACATTTCCATACCTCTGGGGAACGAGTTTGAATTCAACAATTTTTTTAGCTCACGTTCCATCAAACATTTTGGAAAGTGATGGGCATACTCTTGTGATTCCACCATTCTTGCTGGTAGAGGGTAACACCTGTAGGACCCCGCGGCTCGGTACCTCCTACTATTGCCTGCTCTTTGGACTACCGCTGAGCTTCAGTATTTGGCCAACCGTCCTAAATTTGGTGGCATCTCTTGGCCCTCTGTTACACCAACGCCCCGGGATCACAGCATCAACCTTAATGAATCCCATCCCATCCCTTTAAAAGGTTCTGAATGACGATCATCTGACCACTGTGATTGGCTGTCACAGTGGTCACATGATCGGGAGTTACCAATCCTTAGCTGGGACTGAGAGCTGTCTGTGCTGTGACGCACAGGGTGGCATGTGGGCGTTAATGCCTAACCTTTTGCCATCGCACATACAGTATGTATTACATGGGCAGTAGGGCCAGGACAAGGTCACCTAGAGCCCAGGGAGAACATTGCCAAACAACTGCGCAACCCCCCCAAAAAAAAAAACTGAGCTCTAATTTTCATGCTCACCCCCTAAGCATAAATCCCCCATCCTCCCAGGACAAATCCACGCTCCCCAC
>BLSH010164475.1:500127-528383 GCA_018402905.1 Glandirana rugosa | reverse complement strand
CCCCCCCCCCCCCATTCGCAGAAAATATGTAACCTAGAAATAAAGGCACTCAAACATTTGACAAGCCCTTTATATATATAAAAACAAATCCCCAAAATAATCATAAAATAATAATAAAAAATAAAATGATAATGCAAATAATAATAAAATATACAATAATTATAAACATTATAATAACAAATTCAATTATTATAAAAATAATAATAAAAAATAAAATAAATAAAACATAAATAATAATAATAATAAAAAATAAATAATAATAATAATAATGATATCCACTGATTGAAAAAAATACCCCGATGAACCAACGCACATGACCAGTGACATCAATCAAAAATCTAGAAATACTTCTTAAATACTAGATATACGATGCTTGGCCGCCATCGAACATGGGCAAAAGTATGGGCGTTCGTCCAAACTCCCGCACACCCAAAGTGGTCTTGTTGATGAGGACAAGGGCCTCTTCCCCACAACCCTGGGTGGTGGTTGTGGGGGTCTTCGGGCTTATTGGAATTTGAAAGCCCCCTTAAATAATAAGCGGGCCCCCAGGAACTGCCCCCCCCCCATTAAAAAAATAATGTAACCTAGAATTAAAGAAGCTCAAACATATATATATATATAAAATCCCCAAAATAATCAATGAATAATAATAAAAAATAAAATGATAATAACAATAATAATGCAAGATAAAATAATACAAATAATAATACAAAATAAAATGATAATAAAAATAATAATAAAAGATTTAAAGATAAATATAATAATAAAAATAATAAATCAAGATAAAATGGTACAAATAATAATACAAAATAAAATGATAATAAAAATAATAATAAAAGATTTAATGGTAAATATAATAATAGAAATATAAAATGATAATAAAATAATAATGCAAGATAAAATGATACAAATAATAATACAAAATAAAATGATAATAAAATTAACAATAAAAGATTTAATGATAAACATGATAATATAAATATAAAATGATAATAAAATAATAATGCAAGATAAAATGATACAAATAATAATACAAAATAAAATGATAATAAAAATAATCATAAAAGATTTAATGATAAATAAAATAATAGAAATATAAAATGATAATAAAAATAATAATGCAAGATAAAATGATACAAATAATAATACAAAATAAAATGATAATAAAAATAATAATAAAAGATATAATGATAAATATAATTATAGAAATATAAAATGATAATAAAAATAATAATGCAAGATAAAATGATACAAATAATAATACAAAATAAAATGATAATAAAAATAATAATACAAGATTTAATGATAAATATAATAATAGAAATATAACATGATGATAAAAATAATAATGCAAGATAAAATGATACAAATAATAATACAAAATAAAATGATAATAAAAATAACAATAAAAGATTTAATGATAAACATGATAATATAAATATAAAATGATAATAAAATAATAATGCAAGATAAAATGATACAAATAATAATACAAAATAAAATGATAATAAAAATAATCATAAAAGATTTAATGATAAATAAAATAATAGAAATATAAAATGATAATAAAAATAATAATGCAAGATAAAATGATACAAATAATAATACAAAATAAAATGATAATAAAAATAATAATAAAAGATATAATGATAAATATAATTATAGAAATATAAAATGATAATAAAAATAATAATGCAAGATAAAATGATACAAATAATAATACAAAATAAAATGATAATAAAAATAATAATACAAGATTTAATGATAAATATAATAATAGAAATATAACATGATGATAAAAATAATAATGCAAGATAAAATGATACAAATAATAATACAAAATAAAATGATAATAAAAATAACAATAAAAGATTTAATGATAAACATGATAATATAAATATAAAATGATAATAAAATAATAATGCAAGATAAAATGATACAAATAATAATACAAAATAAAATGATAATAAAAATAATCATAAAAGATTTAATGATAAATAAAATAATAGAAATATAAAATGATAATAAAAATAATAATGCAAGATAAAATGATACACATAATAATACAAAATAAAATGATAATAAAAATAATAATAAAAGATTTAATGATAAATATAATAATAGAAATATAAAATGATGATAAAAACAATAATGCAAGATAAAATGATACAAATAATAATACAAAATAAAATGATAATAAAAATAATAATAAAAGATTTAATGATAAATATAATAATAGAAATATAAAATGATAATAAAAATAATAATGCAAGATAAAATGATACAAATAATAATACAATATAAAATGATAATAAAAATAATAATAAAAGATTTAATGATAAATATAATAATAGAAATATAAAATGATAATAAAAATAATAATGCAAGATAAAATAATACAAATAATAATACAAAATAAAATGATGATAAAAATAATAATAAAAAATAAACTAAAAAATAAATAAATAAATAAAAGTTATAAATTTTTCATCACTCATGATGTCCACTGATTGGAAAAAAAAAAAAAAAAAAAAGAACCAGCACGCATGACCAATGCCATATCTGAAATCTAGAAGAACGACTTCTATATACGATGCTTGGCGTCCATCGAACATGAGCAAACGTATGGCCGTTCATCCAAACTCCCGCAGACCCAAAGCCGCGGTCCGAACCTCGACCTAGACCGGCCCATCGGCTCATCCCTTTAGGTTCACTAAAACTAGTGTGCAGCGCTCATGCCCAGGAACGGCAGCTTCCGTCAGGCCCTTCTCACACAGGTGCCTTGTTTTGGTGTCCAGGAGCATTTTAAGCTGCGGTTATGCGGCGGGTGTTTGTGCTCCGTCACCTGCGCCTCGCTGGCTTTGTACCAGATTACTGACATCGCTGTGAACCCGTGTTTAAGACGCTCGGATCAAAGTCTGTCAGGATAGAGATTCGGTGCCAGTTCCTGGAAAGGATTTGTCATGTCTCACAGATGCGTTATTAACCGCCAGGACTTATTCAGCAAAACCCCTCGGCTGTCAATCAAGCAGAGATCAGCGGTAAACTGCTGGTTATAGAGAGCGCGCGTTACCTTCGCCGCGAGCTGCAGCCCGATTTGGCTCTGACATAAAGAGAACCTGTCACAGGTGGGCTCATTAAAAAACTCATAAAGCTACAGTGTAATGTATGCATATCATACCTTTCCCTACCCCCCCCCCCCCATCCTGAGATCAATAAGCAATTAAAATGTTTCAATCAAATCAAGAAATACCGCTTCTGAGACCAAATGATGTCATCATTGGGTCCGCTCGCTAATCTTTGATGGGATAAGTTGAAAGGCTCCTGTAAGTATCACAGATCCACTTTCAATAGCGCTATATGAAAGAACACATTTTAGACATCCCTTTAGATGTGCATGCTCCTCCCTGCGGGCCATTGGTTGCTGCTTTAACTGTGAAATCTGCTAATAAGTTGCTTGATTATAAAACATTATATTTCAACTGGTAGAAAATCTATGTGTCTTGGATCTGTTTTTAAGAGCGTTACATGAAAGAACACATCCTATTAGATGTACATGCTCCCCCTGTGGGCCCCTGGCTGCTGCAGACTTTAGCTGTGCAATCTGCTGATTGGTTGTTTGATTTCACTAAATTTGAGGGATAGAACAGTACATTTTAGCTGGTAGAAAATCTGTCTGCCTTTGATCTGTTTTCAAGAGTTTTATATAAAAGAACACATTTTAGGCATCCCTTTTAGATGTAGATGCTCCTCCCTGCGGGGCACTGGCTGCTGCAGACTTTAGCTGTGCAATCTGCTGATCAGTTACTTGATTATAGTGTAATAGAGGGCTCCTACGGGGGTTAGTGGAGGAAGTAGGAGGTAGAGCTGCTCACACTGAAGGAGGAAATAAGAAAAAAATAACAACTGTTTTCCAGCACGCCTGATGGGTTTTTTCACTTAGTACCTCATCTGGGAGTGATAGAGGATACCTTGCAGGCTCCGAGTCATCACCTGATCCAATCACAGGTTAGGGGTGGGGAGGGAGACCTGTAAGTGTACAGTGAGGAAAAAAGTATTTGACCCCCTGCTGATTTTGTAGGTTTGCCCACTGACAAAGAAATGATCAGTCTATAATTTTAAAGGGCAGTTCATTTTAACAGCAAGAGACAGAAAAACAACAAAAACAACCAGAAAAACGCATTTCAAAACAGCTATAAATTGATTTGCATTTCAATGAGTGAAATAAATATTTGACCCCTTCACAAAACATGACTTAGTAATTGGTGGCAAAACCCTTGTTGGCAATCACAGAGGTCGGATGTTTCTTGTAGTTGGCCACCAGGTTTGCAGACATCTCAGGAGGGATTTTGTCCCCCTCCTCATTGCAGATTTTCTCCAAGTCATTAAGATTTGGAGGCTGACGTTTGGTAACTCGAACCTTCAGCTCCCTCCACATATATTCTATGGGATTAAGGTCTGGAGACTGGCTAGGCCACTCCAGGACCTTAATGTGCTTCTTCTTGAGCCACTCCTTTATTGCCTTGGCCGTGTGTTTTGGGTCATTGTCATGCTGGAATTCCCATCCACGACACATTTTCAATGCCCTGGCTGAGGGAAGGAGGTTCTAACCCAAGATTTGATGGTACATGGCCCCGTCCATCGTCTCTTTGATGTGGTGAAGTTGTCCCCTTAGCGGAAAACCACCCCCAAAGCAGAATGTTTCCACCTCAGTGTTTGACGGTGGGGATGGTGTTCTTGGGGTCATAGGCAGCATTCCTTCTCCTCCAAACACGGCGAGTTGAGTTGATGCCATAAAGCTTGATTTTGGTCTCATTTGACCACAACACTCACCCAGTTCTCCTCTGAGTCATTTAGATTTTCATTAGCAAACTTCAGACGGGCTGTACATTGAGCTTTCCTGAGCAGGGGGACCTTGCGGGCGCTGAAGGATTTCAGTCCTTCACGGTGTAGTGTTACCAATTATTTTCTTGGTGACTTTGGTCCCAGCTGCCTTGAGATCATTGATAAGATTCTCCTGTGTAGTTCTGGGCTGATACCGTTCTCATGATCATTGAAACTCCACGAGGTGAGAACTTCCATGGAGCCCCAGACCGAGGGAGATTGACAGTTATTTTGTGTTTCTTCCATTTGTGAATAATCGCACCAACTGTTGTCACCTCTCACCAAGCTGCTTGGTGATGGTCTTGTAGCCCATTCCAGCCTTGTGTAGGTCTACAATCTTCTCCCTGACCTCCTTGGACAGCTCTTTGGTCTTGGCCACGGTGGAGAGATTGGAATCTGATTGCTTCTGTGGACAGGTGTCCAGTGAGAGTGCTCGTAATCTCAGCTCGTTACCGGTATAGAAGACACCAAGGAGCCAGAAATATTGCTGATTGATAGGGGGTCAAATAATTATTTCACTCATTAAATGCAAATCAATTTACAACTTTTTTGAAATGCGTTTTTCTGGATATTTTTGTTGTTATTCTGTCTCTCACTGGTAAAATAAACCGACCATTAAAATTATAGACTGATCGTTTCTTTGTCAGTGGGGAAACCTACAAAATCAGCAGGGGAGCAAATATTTTTTTTCCCTCACTGTAGGCAAAACTGCAAAAGTAGACAACTAAATCTCCTCTGACTGACAGGGCTGTGCTGTAGGGCAGAGATTAGTAAATCTCAGGAATGGATGGATCTCAGGAATGGATGGATCTCAGGAATGGATGGATCTCGGGAATGGATGGATCTCGGGAATGGATGGATCTCAGGAATGGATGGATCTCAGGAACGGATGGATCTCAGGAACGGATGGATCTCAGGAATGGATGGATCTCAGGAACGTATGGATCTCAGGAACGTATGGATCTCATGAACGGATGGATCTCAGGAACGAATGGATCTCAGGCATGGATATATCTTGGGAATGGATGGATCTCAGGAATGGATATATCTTGGGAATGGATGGAACTCAGGAATGGATGGGTCTCAGTAATGGATATATCTTGGGAATGGATGGATCTCATGAATGCATAAATCTTGGGAATGAATGGATTTCAGGAATAGATGGATCTCATGAATGGATATATCTTGGGAATGGATGGATCTCAGGAATGGATATAGCTTGGGAATGGATGGATCTCATGAATGGATATATCTTGGGAATGAATGGATCTCAGGAATGGATGGATCTCAGGAATGGATGGATCTGATGAATGGATATATCTTGGGAATGGATGGATCTCAGGAATGGATATAGCTTGGGAATGGATGGATCTCAGGATTGGATGGATCTCAGGAATGGATATAGCTTGGGAATGGATGGATCTCATGAATGGATAAATCTTTGGAATGAATGGATCTCAGGAATGGATGGATCTCATGAATGGATATATCTTGGGAATGGATGGATCTCAGGAATGGATATAGCTTGGGAATGGATGGATCTCAGGAATGGACATATCTTGGGAATGGATGGAACTCAGGAATGGATGGATCTCAGTAATGGATATATCTTGGGAATGGATGGATCTCAGGAATGGATATATCTTGGGAATGGATGGATCTCAGGAATGGATGGATCTCATGAATGGATATATCTTGGGAATGGATGGATCTCAGGAATGGATATAGCTTGGGAATGGATGGATCGCAGGAATGGATATATCTTGGGAATGGATGGATCTCAGGAATGGATGGATCTCAGGAATGGATATAGCTTGGGAATGGATGGATCTCAGGAATGGATATAGCTTGGGAATGGATGGATCTCAGGAATGGATATATCTTGGGAATGGATGGATCTCAGGAATGGATGGATCTCAGGAATGGATATAGCTTGGGAATGGATGGATCTCAGGAATGGATATAACTTGGGAATGGATGGATCTCAGGAATGCATATATCTTGGGAATGGATGGATCTCAGGAATGGATATATCTTGGGAATGGATGTATCTCAGGAATGGATGGATCTCAGAAATGGATGGATCTCGGGAATGGATATAGCTTGGGAATGGATGGATCTCGGGAATGGATATAGCTTGGGAATGGATGGATCTCGGGAATGGATATAGCTTGGGAATGGATGGATCTCAGGAATGGATGGATCTCGGGAATGGATATAGCTTGGGAATGGATGGATCTCAGGAATGGATATATCTTGGGAATGGATGTATCTCAGGAATGAATGGATCTCAGGAATGGATGGATCTCAGGAATGGATGGATCTCAGGAATGGATGAATGTGTGTAATGAGTGCAGCTTTAAAAAAAAAAAATGCAGACAGATTCCCAACTAACAATTTTTTTTTTAAACCAACAACAAATTAATATCATTAAAACCTTTGTCTCTAATGACCTGCAAGAAGCAAACAGACTCCAAGCTGGAAAGTGATTGTGATTTGCTGCTGTGGGGTAATACAGACAGTTCCGCCTTTGATGAGTGGCCGTCCTTATTATCCCTCTTCTGACGCCGGCATCTCCCAATGAAAGGAACGCTCACCAATCAACCAACGTGCACAATAATGGCGCCGATATGACAATATCAGTTTATGCCCAGCTGTGTGATTTTTGTTATTTAATTACTCTTAATTATTTTGCTAGTATTTTTTTTTTTTTTAATTTTAATTCTAATCTGTCTCCCTGGAGGCGCTGGAGCGCGGAGAGCTAAATAATGTAAATGTGTAAATATTGCACTGCAAGCCAAAATATATGAGCGCGTTGTAAATAAATAATATCCGTAATAACAAATGCAATATGAAGCAGTGAATTTATCCCTGCCGCCCGCTGCTGAGATAACGCCATCTCTGACAATAAGTCGCTGAGCGCGCCTCATAAAGCAAGCCGGCAACAGGTAGCCGCAATCAGTCAATGGCGTGCGTGGAGGGGGGGGGGGGCTGAGACCAGACAGCAGAAATATCACCAGCAAGAGCAATCATAGAACATCAGGTGATGTGCAAATCCAGAACCACATCAATAAGGGGTGGATTTATAATGTGACTTTCACCAAACATTCACCAGTGGTGAGTCAATCACTGTCATTTACAACACAGGAACCTGTGTTGAAACTTTCTATTTCATTATCTATCTGTAGCAGTGTCCCGGAACCCTAGAGGACTAATGGTGACCTCCAGAGCCAGGAAGAGATGACATTCTTCTTCGCTGGGCGTCAGACACTTTGAGAATGCAAAAAGAGATGTATTGTCTTTTAACAAACTGGGGAGAGAGGGTTAGGGCCAGGACACCCTTAGACAGGTACAAAAACACTTAGCAGACTCCAAACAAAAATAGGAAAAGGAGAACAGCTAAACAGTTCAAGGGACTTTAAGTTGGATTGCAGCAAACTATCTGTAGACCGCTGTCTCCTATAGCAACTGAACTTGTAACTTTGACTTCATGGCAGATCAGAACTCACTGTATCCCCTTGTAGATCCTCTCACTGAGCTCCCCGTTAGAGTTGAGCGAACTTCTGGAAGTTCAGGTTCTGCTGGTTCAGCCGAACATCGGGACAAAGTCCGGGTTCGGGTCCGGACAGAACCCGAACTTTGACCCGGACTCCGAACCCCTTTGAAATCAATGGGGACCCGAACTTTTAGGCACAAAAATGGCTGTAAGAAAGTCCAGGAAAGTCTTAGAGGTCTGCAAAAGGAAGAAAAATGGGGGTAAGGGTCGGACAAGTGCCCTACAAAGAAATGGGGATAGGGAAATAACTTTAAATAATTAAAAAAAAAAAATAACATAAAAAAATCAAAAATGGAGGTGGATGTGGACTATCTTAAAACTGTGTGAGAAAAGTATAAATTAGCGGGGAGAAGCCATATCACTGTTCTATGAACAGTGATATGGCTTCTCCCAGCTAATTTATACTTTTATCACACAGTTTTAAGATGATTGTACATTCTACAATCATCTTAAAATTCTGTGAGAAAAGTATACATTAGCCGGGAGAAGCCATATCCTGTTCTTAGAACATCTGCAAACTGTGTGTGAAAATTATCAATTAGCGGGGAGAAGCCAGATCACTGTTCTAAGAACAGTGATATCTCATATCTCTCCTTCTCTCCATCTTCTCTCATTTCTCTCTCTTCCTCTTTCTTTTTTTTCTCTCTTTCCCTTTTTTTCTTTCTATTTCATTCTCTCTCCCCCTCATTCTTCCTCTCTCTCTCTATTTTCTGTCTTTTTCTTTCTTTCCTCTCCTTCCTTTTTTCTTTCTCTCTCTTTTTCCTTCTCTCTCTTTCTTTCTTTTCTTTCTCTTTATCATTTTTTATCTCTTTCTCTAATCTCTCATTATCTCTCTCTTTCATTTTTCCTTGCATTCTCTTCCTCATTCTTTTTTTTTCCTCTCTCCCTCCTCTCTTTCCTTTTTTTTTTTTTTCTCTCTCGTTCTTTCTGATCTTTCTTTCATCGCAACACAGTAATATAATATTATGACAATTGTACAAAAATCTATCTATCTATCTATCTATCTATCTATCTATCTATCTATCTATCTATCTATCTATCTATCTATTTATCTATCTATTCAATCTACATCTATCTATCTATCTATCTATCTATCTATCTATCTATCTATCTATCTCTCTCTCTCTGCTCAACTGCATCATTTTATTTCATCCTCACTACACGGTATGTCTCTATCTTTCTTTCCTTCTCTTTTCATCTTTTTTCATTAATGTTCAGCTTTCTTTCTTTCTTTCTCTTCTTTCTTCATTCCCCCTTCCCTCTGCTCTCCCTTCCTTCCTTTTTTTCTTTCTTTTCTCTCTCTCTTTCCTTCCTTCCTTTTCTTTTTCTTTCTCTTTCTTTCTTTCTTTCTTTCTTTCTTTCTTTCTTTCTTTCTTTCTTTCTTTCTTTCTTTCTTTCTTTCTTTCTTTCTATCTCTCTATCTATCTTTTATCTATCTATCTATCTTTTATCTATCTATCTATCTATCTATCTATCTATCTATCTATCTATCTACTATCTATCTATCCAATATCTATCTATCTATCTATCTATCTATCTATCTATCTATCTATCTATCTATCTATCTATCTATCTATCTATCTATCTATCTATCTATCTCTCTATCCTTTGTATCAGTTGCACATTTTGTACAGCATACAGGGTGTTACTTTGTGCTTCATATAATAAATAGTCAGACAAGTGGTTTATCTTCTCTCATACATAACATCTTTCATGGTGTCAGCGTGTTCTTCTGTAGGGTTGGGGGATTTATCGGCTGCATACAGTGAAAGCTCGGGGCAGAAGCTCAATCTCTGCCTTCCCCTTGACATGTTGAATGGTGCAGCAGACCCCCCATGCAGCCTGGAAACTCAAGAGCCTACGGGAAATTAACAATCTACATAACTAACACAATGTATGTTCCCTGAGAACCCCACGTTCCATCGCTAATTGTGGACTTCATTCTTTAGTCCCCTTGATTTGTTTGAAATGCAGAATGCCGGATTAGCCTAATATACTGCATATATATATAAAAGATCTTCCCAATTTAACACGCTTACTGTTAAGTATTTTGATAACCTTATTTCATATAGCAATATGCAGATTCCTCCTCCCATTTGTGACCTTTAAATCAGGCAGCACAGCCAGCATCTTGCTAAATAACCCTGGAGATAAGATGCGGAGCTTGATGTTTTCACTTGGTCTTAATACACCCGATTTTTGGTCATATGGGGCACTTATCTCATGTCTTTGGGGTAACCTCAGTCACACCCAAAGCTTTTGGAGGGGAATAATGATCAGACACATTAGAGAACTACCGACATTTTATTAGGTGCACCTTCCTAGTACCGGGTTGGACCCCCTTTTGCCTTCATCCTTCGTGGCATAGATTCACCAAGGTGTTGGAAACGTTCCATAGTGACAATGATAGCATCACACAGTTGCTGCAGATTTGTCAGCTGCACATCCATGATGGGAATCTCCCGTTCCACTGCATCCCAAAGGGTCCCTATTGGATGAGATGTGGGGAGTGTGGTGCCATTGGAGTGCAGTGACCTCATTGTCCAGTGGTGAGATGATTGGAGCTTTGTGCCATGGTGCATTATCCTGCTGGAAGGAGCCATCAGAAGATGGGGACTCTGTAGTCATAAAGGGATGGACATGGTCAGCAACAATACTCAGGTAGGCCATGGCATTTAAATGATGCTCAATTGGTGCAGAAAGAAAATATCCCCCACACCATTACACCACCCCCACCAGCCTGAACCGGTTATACAAGGCAGGATGGATCCAAATTCTGACCCCACCATCTGAATGTTGCAGCTGAAGTCAAAGCGTATTAGACCAGGCACCATTTTTCCAATCTTCTATTGTCCAATGTTGGTAATCCTGTGCGAATTGTAGCCCCAGTTTCCTGTTCTTAGCTGATAGGTGTGGTCTTCTGCTGCTGTAGCCCATCTGCATCAAGTTTCGATGTGTCGTGCATTCAGAGATGGTATTCTGCATGCCTTAGTTGTAACGAGTGGTTATTTGAGCTACCGTTGCCTTTCTATCATCTGTCACCAGTCTGCTCATTCTCTTCTGACCTCCGACATCAACAAGACATTTTCCTCCACACAACTGCCGCTCACTGGATAGTTTCTCTTTTTCGGACCATTCTCTGTAAACCTGAGAGATGGTTGTGTGTGAAAATTCCAGTAGATCATCAGTTTTTGAAATACTCAGACCTGCCCGCCTGGCACCAACAACCATGCCACGTTCCAAGTCACCTTAATCCCCTTTCTACCCCATTCTGATGCTTGGGTGGAGCTTCAGCAAGTCGTCTTCACCACGTCTAGATGTCTAAATGCATTGAGTTGCTGCCATGTGACACTCATGCATCTGCACTTATGTGTGTGTTTTTTTATTGCATTTTCTGTATGCTCCCCTTTAATTCTATTGTGGCAAAAATGCACATTGTTGCACCCAAAAAGAAAATCCAGAAATCCAGTGAGTTGATAACCTCAAGTGCTTTCTGCCTTTGCTGCACGGAGATCTCTTTGTTATGGATGAGGAGAGGAGGAGGTGTTCTGTAGCCCTACAACACTTCCTGTCCTAGGCTGACAACACCCTTTCATAGATATAGATACAGAAAGATCGTTGTCATCCTAAGATAAAAAGCAGTGGCTGGTGCTCAATATTTGGGGGGGGGCAAACAAATTTGCCCCCCTCACTCGCACATAATGCCACCCCCTCCCTCACCCCCCCCCCCCACGGGAGATGGACGGGAAGGTGGCGATCAGTCTAGCCTTACCTTAGGAGTCTGCTCCTCACTCCAGGCTCCCGGTAGAACAGGCATTGCTTCTCCTCCCGGTTGAAAGGGAAGTGGGTTCTGAGACCCGATTGTCCAGAAGTCCTAGGACTCCCTGGCCAATTGGGTCTCAGGAACCATTTCCTGATTGGCCGGGAGAGGAAGCAGGGAGACATTAGCGAATATTAGCTAATGGCACACAACAGGGTGGGCTCAGGGCGCAGTGCTCTGCGCCCCAAGCCCACCCTTTTTTAAAGCCAATTAGAGCCTCTGGCTCTAATCATGTGCTTCAAAAAAAAAAAAACATTGAAATCCATGCATCCGGAGCCCTGCATCTAGATTAGGGGCTGGGCCCATGGATTAGAGGGACAGCGCCCCTGTGCCCCTAATGGAGTGGCCGCCACTGATAAAAAGTATGTTACTGGCAGGATCACCATCAGCACGGGGTCCTGATAAAGAGCGTAACTTAGAGCCGACGAAACGCGTTGGTTGGTGTTTCTGTTGAAGCTCTCCAGTACAGGAGACTTGCCTAACCCATCCACTTCACATCAGTTTTCAGATTTCAAACAACAGGATTAAAGTTTGGTCTGGATTCAAGCCATGGGTGCACAACACAAAGGTAACACGCCAGGATAAGGATCCTTATTTGAAGAAAAAGTGGCAGTTATTTTCAGTCCAATTAGATCTGAAAATTACAGTCACATGGCTAAAAATAAAGACCTTGTGAATTGAGACTTAGAAATCTCCTTTAAAAGCCCTCACCAGTACAATGAGCGAGCGTTATCACCCTAGGACAGGAAGTGTGTTACCGGCAGGATCGCCAGGTGAAAATAGAGGAAAAAAGCCTGAATAATATAACTGCATGCAGCCACCATATCTAAAGACTATAGGCTGTAGTCTGTATTCCATTCTTGCTTCTGGGTTTAGGTACACTTTAAGGTTAATAGTTTGGTTCTTCTGTTTTTTTGGTTTTTTTAATCCTACCCCAAGCTCCTCTTTTAGGGACCTTCAGTGCAGGAGACCTTCCTAACCATTCCATGTCACATTAGAGATCAGAGTTTGTATATAAGAGAAAAGCTACATCTAGATCAGGGGTCTCCAAACTGTGTCCTTATGCTTGCCTTTAACTGACCCTTGTGGCACTATTCCTCCCACTGACACCAATGATGGGGCACAATTCCTCTCACTGATACCAATGATGGGGCACTATTCCTCCCACTGATACCAATGATGGGGCACTATTCCTCCCACTGACACCAATGATGGGGCACTATTCCTCCCACTGATACCAATAATGGGGCATTATTCCTCCCACTGATACCAATGATGGGGCACTATTCCTCCCACTGATACCAATGATGGGGCACTATTCCTCCCACTGACATCAATGATGGGGTACTATTCCTCCCACTGACACCAATGATGGGACACTATTCCTCCCACTGACACCAATGATGGGGTACATACTATTTCTCCCACTGACACCAGTGATTGAATACTATTCCTCCCACTGACACCACCCAACAATAGGGTGCTATCCCTCCTCCTACTGAGCATAGGTGGTATATAATTGATTTATTCCCACTGACCACCAAGACTGAAGCCTTGTCTACTCCCACTGATGCTCTCGGACTTTTACTACTCTCAGTGGTCACAGTCCAGCCCACCTAAAGTCTGAAGGATAGCAAACTGGCCCTTTGTTAAGAATGTTTGAAGACCCCTGAACTAGATCCAAGCCAGGGGTGCACATTAAAAAAGTGACAGTTATTTTTCAGCCAATAAGTCCAATAAGATTTGAAAATGACAGTCACATGACTGAAAATAAAGATCCTTATCTTTGTGAACTGAGCCTTAGCACTCTCTTTAAAACTCTAAGCCACAGACGTGCACATTTGTTCTCTGGATATATTAGGGATTCCGTACTCCCTCCCCCTTTCCTGCGGGAATTAAAGGCTTGCCTCCCTAATTTTCTAATAAGCATCAAAATGACTTATTTCCATCCGTCCAAACCAGCGGGCGGCATATGTTCCCGCTCCGGCGTACAGAGACGTACTTCTGTCACTTGAAAGATCTGAATTATGGCAACAGATTTGCTTAACAATTCTAGCGTAACCGAGCGGCACTTTTCCTAAAAACGCCCTGAGGACCGTTCGCCGACATCAGCCAAATTGCGCACAGCGTGTTCGCGTTCCTCCCGAGTCCCGGGGGAGGCGGGCAAAGATGCATCTCGCTCCCGGAGCACGGCGGGAACCCCGCGGAGGGGAAGTTGGTTAGTTGTCTTCTGGGAGTTTATAACTTTTTTTTACTTGTTGTTCGGAGGAACAAAGAACTTCAAGATGATGAAAAAAAAATTGTGAAGAAAATTTTACATTTCAGTTATTTTTTTTTAGTTATGAATTTAATGTTAAAAAGATGATATCACAGCATGAATATATACAATATATTTTTTAAATGTATATATAATAAATATTTATATTATATATAATTATTTATTTATGCATATATATATATTATTTTTAATTATTTTGGATGTAGACCACACAGGGTAATATCATTTTTTTTTAATATTTTTTGGAAATAATGAAAAATTTTGATATTGAAGGGGGATAAAAAAAAAATGGGGCTGGTTACATTAACCCCTTCACCTCCGGAAGAATTTCCCAGTTTAGGACTAGAGCACTTTTTGCAATTCGGCGCTGCGTCCCTTTAACTGACAATTGCGCGGTCGTGCGACGTTGTACCCAAACAAATTAGGCGTCCTTTTTTTCCCACAAATAGAGCTTTCTTTTGGTGGTATTTGATCCCCTCTCCGTCATTTCTGATCACCGCTATAAACAAAAGAAGAGCGACAATTTTGCAAAAAAAAAAACAAATTTCTTTGTGCTAATATTCAAATCCAAAAAAAATATATATAAAAAGACATTTTTTTTCACCAGTTTTGGCCGATTTATATTCTTCCTCATAGTTGTGATAAAAAAAAATCGCAATTGGCGTTTATTGATTAGGTTGCGCAAAAATGACCGCGTTTACGGATGGTGAAAATTCATTTCTGGGGTTTTTATTTATTTATTTATTTTTTTACTAGTAATGGCGGTGATCTGCGATTTTTAGCGGTACTGCGATATTGCAGCGGACATGTCGGAACATTTTGACACTTTTTTGGGACCAATGACATTTATTCAGCGATCAGAAATTTAAATGTCCACTGATTACTGTATAAATGTCATTGGCAGTGAAGGGGTTAACCTGCAGGGGGAGATCTAGGGGTTAACTGTGTTCCCTGGCTGTGTTCTTACTGTGGGGGGGTTGGGCTACCATGGGCATGAGAGATCTAACTGATACCAGTGACAGGGATCAGTAGATCTCCCACGCCTGCACTGTCAGAATGGGGAACCGCCGTGTTTACATGGGCGGTTCCCCGTTCTTTGTCTGTGGCCGCTCATCGCGGCTCACCGGCGGACATCGTGTCCGCCCGAGCCGCGGGCACACTCCTCAGGAGTGCGGCGGCGCGCATGCCCCCTAGCGGCCATTTGCAGATGTCATCTTTTTATGCCGATTTGTGGCCAGCGTCCACACTGCCGCCATAAATGTTTTATCTCCAGGATAAGCAAATATCATCTAAACATTCATCCTGTGTAGTCATCCTTGAGGGTTCACACTGTTCCGATCTGACTTCGAGAGCGCAAGTCGCATGACATGTCAAAATCAATGGTTCCCTATGAAAGCCGTCTTAACTGGTCTGACTTTGAAAAAGCTTCCTGCACTACTTTGGTCATGGGCATGAATTCATCCCATTGATTTGAATGTAAGTCGCATCCAAGTCGGATCATCCTCTTAACTGCGACTTGTGCTCTGAGGATCTAGAAGGGGAACCCCACGCCAAAATTAAAGAAAAAAAAATGGCGTGGTGTCCCCCCAAGCCCATACCAGACCAAAATGGATTTTGAGGGGAAACCCTACCCCAAAAAAAAAAGAAAAAAAAGGCGTGAAGCCCCCCCCCCCAAAATCCATACCGAACCCTTATCCGAGCAAGTCAGGAAAGGGGGGTGCCGAGCAAATGCTCCCCATGTCTTCTTTGTCTGGTACCGACACCAATGTCTTCTCTCTCCGGTTCTTCCCCTTCTACTGTTGTCTTCTTCCTCCACCGATGTCTTCTCCCTTTGGTTCTTCTCCTTCCGCTGATGTCTTCTCTCTCTCCTGTCTTCTCCCTCCGCTGATGTCTTCTCCCTCCAGTCCTTCTCCCTCCAGTTCTTCTCCCTCTGCTAATGTCTTCTCCCTCCACCGATGTCTTCTTGGGACGTGGCCATCTGGTGACATCACCCAGAGACCCCATACCTTGTGACGTCACGAAGAAGACATCGGTGGAGGGAGAAGTCATCAGCGAAGGGAGAAGACATCAGCGGAGGCAGAAGAACCAGAGGCAGAAGACATCAGCTGAAGGCAGAAGAACCAGAGGCAGAAGACATCAGCGGAGGCAGAAGAACCAGAGGCAGAAGACATCAGTGGAGGCAGAAGAACCAGAGGCAAAAGACATCAGTGGAGGCAGAAGAACCAGAGGCAGAAGACATCAGCGAAGGGAGAAGAACCGTAAAGAAATGACATCAGCGGAGGGGGAAGAATCTGAGGGGGAAAACATTGGTGGCGGTACAGGAGAAAGAAAACATGTTGGAGCTACGACGAGGGCCATTCTTCATTTTTAATGAAGGACTTGTTAAAAACAGTCTAATTTTTTTGTAACACTACACTGCTTTTTTTTGGGTGAATGGGAAGGGGTACAATGTATCCCATACTCATTCACATAGAGGGGGGGGGCAGGATCCGGGGGCCCCCTTTCTTAAAAGGGGCTTCCAGATTCCAATAAGCCCCCTGCCCGCAGATCCCCAAAACCACTGCCCAGGGTTGTCAGGAAGAGGCCCTTGTCCCCCACCAACATGGGGACACGGTGCTTCGGCCTCATAGCACCCACCCTCCCCAAGTTGAGGGCATGTGGCCTGGAATGGTCCAGGAGGGGGGCCGCACACTCGCCCCCCCACTTTTGTGACCTGCCAGACTGCATGCTTGGTATGGATTTTGTTGGGACCCCCCCCCCCCCCAATACCAGACTGAAGCATCTAGTATGGTCTTGGGGACCTCACGCCGTGTTTTTATTTTTAATTATTAATTTTAGTGTGGGGTTCCCCTTTAAGATTCATACCAGGGTGTGAGGTTTCCTCCATACCAGAAGCAAAGAGATAGTTTTGATTGGTCAAAGGACAAGTCACAATCATCTCAAAGTCAGATCCCATTCATTGAAGTCGCATGAAAGTCGGGCACGAGGTTGCAGGGCAAAGTCGGATCGGAAGTCGTGTGACTTCCATGTTGGATTAGAGCCTGACCCTCAGTGTTCTTTGTGTGTTTCTTCCAGATCTGTGCAGCAATCCAGTGTGAGACTTACTCTAATAAAGACTGCTCACTGCTGCTCAACTGTCTGGTAAAACGTTGTCACAGGACAGGAAGTGAGGGGAAATCTCTCTTATGGAGTCATGGGACAGCAGTAAAATTCCCACCCTTCCTCATTCTATTGAAAACTATGAAAATAATTTTTTTCTGGGCCTACAATTAAATTTGCCATTAATGGCAATCAACGGTCAACCCCTGTGAAACTTTTTTTTTCATTATTATTATTTATTTACTTAAAAATCCGCCCCCAGCCTTGTGCAGCCTGAAGGTCGGAATTTAGAGTGCTGAGCTTGCAAGTGTTCCTAACCTACATTCGCGGCGTTCGCTCGTTCCCCCCATCCCCCTCCTTCATTTCACATTCCGACTTATAACAAACATACATTTATATGGAAATGATGTGCCTGCGATCGAATTAGACCGGCAATACGGCGAAATAAATTCTGACTTGTTATTGATAATGTTACCGTTTCGAGAAATAGCGGCGGGCTGCGGAATTTGAATTTCAGGCGCTTCGTGTCTGGCGGCGGCTGGGAGGTTTATGCGGTGGGGGTGAGGAAGGAGTGAAGGATGACATTTTTTTTTTAGGGGAAAAAAACTCGGATTGCCTCGAATAATATTGTACAGTCCGTGGGAATTAAATGATTAAATTGGTCCTAGCACCTTCTCCATGGGTCAGTGCAACACTCCCAAGTATTCATTATCTCTCACAGAGATCACAGAACTCCCCCTTACAATGCCTTCATCTGAATTTCTCTCCAGAAGGACGGCGCCATGCTTGTTCAGGCATCATCCAGGGTCACTTTCTGGACTGAGGCTCAGAGATGACAAAATCATGTCCATCCTGCTTTGTTCACAAACGTCGGACACAGGTCGGTCCGTGCTGCAGCCTATATCTTGTGACTTGCTACAGAGTTACAATGTTGCAGTCTGGAGGGAGGGGGGGAGACTGAGGAAATGCTTCCTACTGCCTGCAGCAGAGTGATGACATCATCTCAGCATAGGCAAAGGCATTGCACTGGAGTAGACATGTGCGGTTTGTTTCATTCTGAATCGAAATTCAAACACAATTTTGTTATTTTGAAATTCGAAAGTATCGGAAATTCTGAATTACAATATCTACAAATTTAAACTGCGAAATAACAAAATGAAAATTAGAATAGTTTTTGGAACCGGTTTTGAGTTGAATTTTAATACTTTTCTAATCAAATTTGAATTTCAGAAGAGAATAAAATAGAAAAGAAAATAAAGGAATAGAATAGAAAAGATTATATTGGAAAAGAAAATAATAGAATAAAATAAAATAGAGCAAAACAGAACAGAATAGAAAATATAAGAATGAAAAAAATAGATTAGAGAATAAAGGGGTTGAATAAAAAAAAATACAGAAATAGAAAAGAAGATAAAAGAATAGAATAGAATAAAAAAGATTCAAATAAAAACAGAACATAATAGAATAGAAAATAAAAGAATAGAATATAATAGAATTAAACAGAATAGAATAGAAAATAAAAGAATGGGAAACAAAATAGAATAGAGAATAAAGGGATAGAATAAAAAAAATAAAGAATGAAAAAAATAGATTAGAGAATAAAGGGGTTGAATAAAAAAAAATACAGAAATAGAAAAGAAGATAAAAGAATAGAATAGAATAAAAAAGATTCAAATAAAAACAGAACATAATAGAATAGAAAATAAAAGAATAGAATATAATAGAATTAAACAGAATAGAATAGAAAATAAAAGAATGGGAAACAAAATAGAATAGAGAATAAAGGGATAGAATAAAAAAAATAAAGAATGAAAAAAATAGATTAGAGAATAAAGGGGTTGAATAAAAAAAAATACAGAAATAGAAAAGAAGATAAAAGAATAGAATAGAATAAAAAAGATTCAAATAAAAACAGAACATAATAGAATAGAAAATAAAAGAATAGAATATAATAGAATTAAACAGAATAGAATAGAAAATAAAAGAATGGGAAACAAAATAGAATAGAGAATAAAGGGATAGAATAAAAAAAATAAAGAATCAAATAAAAACAGAACAAAATAGAATAGAAAATAAAAGAATAGAATAGAAAAGATGAAAACAGAACAGAATAGAAAGTCAATAGAAGATACAAAAATCCCCTAGGGCAGTTGGGACTTTTTTGGCTCAAGGAATGTACAAAAGTATTTGTATAAAATACCTTTGTACATTCCTTGAGCCTAAAAAGTCTCAACTGCCTTAGGGGATTTTCGCATCTTCTATATATATTAGGGGTGTGGCCATTTTAAGCAGATGTATAAAACCTCTTCTCTTTGCAGAATAGAAAATAAAAGAATAGAAAAAAAATTGAATAGTGAATACAGGGATAGAAAAAAATAAAGGAATAGAATAGAAGATAAAAGAATAGAATCAAATAAAAAAGAATTGCATAAAAACAGAACAAAATAGAGTAGAAAATAAAAGAGCAGAATAAAATGGAATAAAAATTAAGGAATAGAACAGAATAATAAAAAAAATAGAATACAATAACATAGAAATAATATAACCATCTTCTGAAATTCAAATCTCAAATAGAATAAATTTGAATTCAAATAGAAAAAAAAAGAATAGAAAAAAAATAGAATAAAATAGAAAGAATATAACCTTTATACATTCGAATTTCGAATAGAATAAATTTGAATAGGTATAGAATAGAAATCAAAAGAATAGAATGGAATTAGAAAAGAATAGAATATAATAGCAAAGAATAGAAAATAATGAATATAAAATAATAGGGTAGAATAGTGTAGAATAGAAAGAATATAACCTTTATACATTCGAATTCCGAATAGAATAAATTTGAATAAGTATAGAATAGAAATCAAAAGAATCGAATGGAATAGAAAAGAATAGAATATAATAGCAAAGAATAGAAAATAATGAATATAAAATAATAGAGTAGAATAGTATAGAATAGAGAGAATATCACCTTTATAAATTCGAATTTTGAATAGAATAAATTTGAATAGGCAAAGAATAGAAAACAAAAGAATAGAAAAGAATAGAATAGAATAGAAAGAATATAATAGAAAGAATATAACCATCTTCCAAGATTTGATTTTCGAATAGAATAAATTCGATTTCGAATGGAACTCGAATTCGAATTGATGCAAATTTTCCAAACATCCTAAAGAATTGGAAATGATTCAAATTAAATGAAAACATTTTTAAAGCAACAGAACGCACTTTGGCGCATCACAGCACACTGCACCACCTGTGAATTACCTGGGATGCCATTCAAAATGGGGGGGGGGGGGGACATAGGAAGGTCTGTCTGTCACATGACCATTGTGATTGGCTGTTACAGTGCTCACATGATCAGAAGCCGGCTCCGCTGGCTCCCGACCATTATTAAACACCAGGAGTCGCCTTGACCCCAGATCTCTCAATAAAGAGGACCTGTCATCCTTATTTCTATTACAAGGGATGCTTACATTCCTTGTAATAGGAATAAAAGTGCTCAAAAAAAAAAAAAAAATAATATATATATAAAGGATGATGTAGAAATAAAATAAATATTATAAATATTATATTATAACTAATAGAATAAATAATATAATAAATAATATAATAAATAATAATAAAAAAGTATAGCTCTCCATCCCTCCATGCTCACGTGCGGAAGCGAACGCATACGTAAGTGGCGCCCGCATATGAAAACGGTGTTCAAACCACACATGTGAGGTATCGCCGCGATCGTTAGAGCGAGAGCAATAAATCCAGTGCAAGGCCTCCTCTGTAACTCTAAACAGGTAACCTGTAAAAAAAATTAAAGCATCTATTGTATTTTTTTTAACTCATTAAAGTGTATTTTTACCCAAAAAATTGCGTTTGAAAGACTGCTACGCAAATACACTGCGTCATTAAATATTGCAATGTTCACAATTTTATTTTCTAGGGTCTCTGCTAAAAAAAAAAAAAAAAAAAATGTTTAAGGTTTCTAAGTAATTTTCTAGCAAAAAAAAAAAAAATACTAATTTAAACTTGTAATCAAAAAGTTCTAGAAAAGGCCTGGTCATCAAGAGGTTAAAGGTCGCTTGGGGGTTTTTCACACCAGGGGGTGTGTCTGAGCGTGCACTCATTTTAGCGTGTTTCCACGCGTTACCTTTTCAAGCAGCCCATTCATTTAATTCATTTTTATTTTAATTAATTTCAATCTTTTTTTTTTTTTCAATTTAATTTTAATTCATTCTAATTCGATTTAAATTTTAACATTAATTTGAATTCATTTCAATTTTAACTAATTTCAAAAAGCTGCCTTATGTGTGTGAAACGCGTAAAAAAGGTGACGGCATGATATTTTGAAAACACGTTGCACCAAAAAGCTTAGCACTGCGGCACCGTGCATTTCGGCAGGCGAGAACGCGTGTGCGTTTGCTGGATGCGTGGGGGTGAAATTAGGAATTAACGACATTTGCACGCAGTGCAATGCAAGAAAAGCGCAATTTTTCCCGCGTTCCTGCAAAACACCTGGTGTGAACAATGAACAATCCTTTAAATCAAGGAGGGGGTCATGGCAATGGGGGGGGGGGGCAACAAATGAGCAATAAAAACAATAAACGGGCAACATATGGGCAATTGCAGCGGTGTAAGAGTAGTAAGAGGGCAGTTGTGCCAATAGGTGGGCATCAAGTGAGTCATGATAGCAACTGGAGAAATGTAAGGAACAAGAACAGCCCAATGATGCCAGAGGGATTTCCTCCAATACAGATGGCCACTAGAGGGAGCGTGGTGATATACAGTAATCCAAATATGGAACAGCAATAAAACAGTCATACTAAAAATTATCAATAATTATGATTAGCTATTTGGTAATTATCGATTATTAAAATACAATTAATTGACTTCCCTTTTTAAACATTAGTTGCAGTTGCAATGATTAGACGCTAAATGCACATTTTGAGGGTCGGAGCGTGTTTCTAGCTATGTGACTGTGTGCTCTGCAACCTCCCTCTCATGCTGCAAAAGTTTTTTTTTTTTTTTGTACCTTTTTGCTTTTCGTGATATGGTAAAAGTTGCAGCCTGATCGTGGTGTAAAATGATACCGTCTATATTTCTGCTAGAAATTGATTTTCCCTTAAGAATGAAACAAGCTGTGCAATAAATCCTGGTGCAGCTTGGGAAGGCAAGGCCGCCCGCCGGTGATTTGTGATTTTCCGTGTCCTCGGTTTTTCGGGGGGGTTGGCGGATCGAGTTACAGAGCTGCGGCTGCTAAGGAGTGGGGAGGCCCCCCGATTGTACAATGTGTGACTGATCTGTGCTTCATCACAGGCCCTCAGCAGGAATGGCAATTGAATAAGGTGTGAAAATCAAACCGCAGGAGACTAAAAGGACGACACTTCCCTTTGTCCTTCACCGTTCAACGTATTTTATACTTCTATCACTTATATTGATTGAAGAGGAAACTAAAATCTGCATGCAAATATTTATATAAAACGATGAAAAGTCCAGGATTGATGCACTGAACATTTATTGAAAAACACAAAAGATACAAAATGTATCATAAATGCAACAATTTGTATCTTTTCTGTTTTCAATTGTTGCATTTATGGTCATTGGGAGGAGCTGATTTCATTGCACCTGCAATTCTATTAATGCAATACGCCTTGTTTCAATACACACAAATACCGTATATCAGATGAATGTGTTGCTGCATTCTCAGTGATGTCACCGGTCTCTAGTGAATGGATAGGCTGCATTCTCAGTGATGTCACCGCTCTCTAGTAAATGGATAGGCTGCAGTCTCAGTGATGTCACCGGTCTCTAGTGAATGGATAGGCTGCATTCTCAGTGATGTCACTGGTCTCTAGTGAATGGATAGGCTGCATTCTCAGTGATGTCACCGGTCTCTAGTGAATGGATAGGCTGCATTCTCAGTGATGTCATCGGTCTCTAGTGAATGGATAGGCTGCAGTCTCAGTGATGTCACCGGTCTCTAGTGAATGGATAGGCTGCAGTCTCAGTGATGTCACCGGTCTCTAGTGAATGGATAGGCTGCAGTCTCAGTGATGTCACTGCTCTCTAGTGAATGGATAGGCTGCATTCTCAGTGATGTCACCAGTCTCTAGTAAATGGATAGGCTGCAGTGTCAGTGATGTCACTGCTCTCTAGTGAATGGATAGGCTGCATTCTCAGTGATATCACCGGTCTCTAGTGAATGGATAGGCTGCATTCTCAGTGATGTCACCGGTCTCTAGTGAATGGATAGGCTGCATTCTCAGTGATGTCACCGCTCTCTAATGAATGGATAGGCTGCATTCTCATTGATGTCACCGCTCTCTAATGAATGGATAGGCTGCATTCTCAGTGATGTCACCGGTCTCTAGTGAATGGATAGGCTGCATTCTCAGTGATGTCACCGCTCTCTAATGAATGGATAGGCTGCATTCTCAGTGATGTCACCGGTCTCTAGTGAATGGAAAGGCTGTTTTGGGGTTTTTTGTTTGTTCTTTAGTATTTTCTACATTCATATGAATATCACCTTTACCTAGCACTGCAGTTGTGTGTAGAGCCAACTATCGCAGTATATTCCTCTGGATTCCATATTACCCAGCAGGAGATCTGGAAGGGGATGAGTGGAGGTCTGGTAGGGAGAAAGGAATGAGTTTAGCAGTGAGGTGTATGGTGATGATTCACAGACCCTGTGACAGCGGAGATCATATATTCCTACTAATGAGTTCTGCAGACTCCTATTAGTTTTGGCTTGTAACTTATATTCAGTGAACGTCTATCTGGTTTTTATATACTCATCGTGCTATACGAGTCTATGATTCCCATGGACGGGGAAAGTGCAACCTTAGAAATGCGGTTTCTCTCCGTCTAAAAACACACTTAGGATTGCCAACTGGGTGACTTCAGTGAAACCACTTCACCTTCGGAAGGTTTTACCCCCTTCATTCCCAGGCCATTTTTTTACTATTCAGCACTGCGCTACTTTAACTAGCAATTGCACGGTCATGCAATTCTGTAAACAATTGGAATTTATATCATTTTTTTCACACAAATAGAGCTTTCTTTTGGTGGTATTTGATCACTACTGGGTTTTTTCTTTTTTGCTAAATAAACGAAAAAATACTAAAAATTTTGGGGGAAAAAAAAACAGATATTTACTTTCTGTCATGAAACGTATCCAATAAAATCAAATTTCGTTATATGTTTATGCCAAAATATATTCTGCTACATGTCTTTGATTTAAAAAAAAACAAAAAACTAATAAGTGTATATTAACTGTTTTGTGTGAAAGTTATGGAGTCTACAAACTATGGGATGCACACACTATATTACCAAAAGTATTGGGACACATGCCTTTACACGCACATGAACTTTAATGGCATTCCAGTCTTAGTCCGTTGGGTTCAATATTGAGTTGGCCCACCCTTTGCAGCTATAACAGCTTCAACTCTTCTGGGAAGGCTGCCCACAAGGTTTAGGAGTGTCTATGGGAATGTTTGACCATTCTTCCAGAAGCACATGTGTGAGGTCAGGCACTGATGTTGGACGAGAAGGCCTGGCTCACAGTCTCCGCTCTAATTCATCCCAAAGGTGTTCTATCAGGTTTGCGAACAGGCCAGTCAAGTTCCTCCATGCCAAACTCACTCATCCATGTCTTTATGGACCTTGCTTTGTTTTTTTGTCCTTAGTTCCAGTGAAGGGAACTCTTGAGGTTTCAGCATACCAAGACATTTTGGACAATTTCATGCTCCCAACTTTGTGGGAAAAGTTTGGGAAGGCCTCTTGGCCTCAAGGTCCATAAAGACATGGATGAGCGAGTTTGGGATGGAGGAACTTGACTGTCCTGCACAGAGTCCTGACCTCAACCCAATAGAACACTTTTGGGAAGAATTAGAGCGGAGACTGTGAGCCAGGCCTTCTCGAACAACATCAGTGCCTGACCTCACAAATGCTCTTCTGGAAGAATGGTCAAACATTCCCATAGACACTCCTAAACCTTGTGGACAGCCTTCCCAGAAGAGTTGAAGCTGTTATAGCTGCAAAGGGTGGGCCAACTCAATATTGAACCCTACAGTCCAAGACTGGGATGGCGTTAAAGTTCATGTGCATGTAAAGGCAGGTGTCCCAATACTTTCGGTAATATAGTGTATCTGAAAATTGATCTATCCTGATGTACTGATGGACTATCTCATTTTTTGAGGCCCTACAGTGCCAAAACAATAAAAATAACCCCCCCCCCCCCCCCCGAAAAAAAGTTGACAGCCTGATACATTTAGTAAGAGGCACAATGAGCTTTTTGAAGGTTTCAGGGGTTTTTTTTGTCACAATTTTTTTGAAAATGAAGACATTGAATACGAAATTTATTTTTCCACAATTTTTTTTTTTTTTTTACCAGTGCAGCACAGTGTCATCATATGTCTGATGTGGCGGCTATATGAATGGGTTAACCATTCATGACAGCATCCTGTACCATGTGATTAGCTGTAGCCAATCACAGCTAATCACATGGTACAGGGTGCTGTGATTAGGCCAGATACCATGTGATAACTGTGGGCTAATCACAGCAGGGGCAACACAGCTGTTATGAATTAATTTGTTCAACGCATAGCTATCACATGAGCGCCGGGCCCGAAGCACCGTGATCGACAGCGGTCGCAGGGGGCACGCTGCACTCCTAAGCCCAGTGCAGGCAAATGATGTGCAGGTAGGTGATGGTGCCTGCTTGTGACGACCTGCTGTGAACCTGTCTTATGCATACTTAAAGTAGTTAGGGTTGCCACCTCATCCCTTTAAAACCGAACACATATTAATTACACAGGTTTTGTGGCTGATTAAAATGGAAATTAAACTCACTTGGTGCCTTATCTGCGTTAAATTAGCCTTAGAACCTGTGTAATTCTTATGTGTTCAGGTTTAAAGGGATGAGTTGGCAACCCTAGTTGTAAACCAAGTTGTACCTGTTTATCTGCAGTCTTCAATTCTCTAAAGCAGGGGTTTCAAACTGACGGCCCTCCAGGTGTTGAAAAACTACAAGTCCCATGAGGCATTGCAAGGCTAACAGTTACAAGTATGACTCTCACAGGCAGAGGCATGATGGGACTTGTAGTTTCACAACAGCTGTAGGACCGCCAGTTTGAGACCCCTGCTCTAAAGCCTTCTAAAGCACACATTTTACACTGCACAGCATAGAGCAGAGAGCTGAGTGTAATCTGAGACCTGAGCTGAGGTAATGGACAGACCTGCCTCTACACGTCTCATGGGGAAATATGGACAACTGAGGCTGTCGGTCACAGGCTGTGTGCTGGAGCTCTCCTCCACTGCCCCCCTGCATCCCTTGGAGTTGGCATCACCTGTCAGAAGCGCCTCATGCAGCTAGCAGGGCAGTCAAACTGGGGAGGAAAGAGCTAGATGATGCTGGACATCCTCCATCTTTCTGATTTGCTGCAGCTTCCAATGCACACTGTGAGAAGCTCGCAGTGTGCAGTGAAATCAGAGTAAGCCATTTCAGTCCAGGAGAGGAGCCGGTACAACTGTGCAAGACTGAAGTTCAGCTTTAAGCTCCAACAAGAATCTGTTGGGCTTGGGTTGCAGTGCTGGGATAAGTCCTGCAATGTCCTGATTGCGGCGCGCTCAGAAATGCTGTGTTATGGATTCCTGGGATGGATCGGAGCCCCTGGCTACTTCCTAACAAAGGGCGCACAGTATAATTAATTCACGGAGATTGTGTTTTTCCGCAGTAGCTGTCTGGGTTTAGATGTGCTGGAGCTACTGAATTATGAAAGGGCCCTTAAAATTGACGCGGAAAAATATTTTGTACCTATAAGCAAAAAATTCACTTTTCATTTAATTTAAAGCATAAAACTTCCTCCCAGTCGCAGTGACGGCGCAGAGCTTATAATCAGTGTGTTAATGGGGAAAAGAAAGTTATTAAAGAGAACCTGTCATGTGGGCACAGTAAAGGGCATGGAATCCCTGGCAAGGAACGTCTCTTATTTGTTCCTTAACCACTTCAATACCAGGCACTTAGAACACTTCCTGCCCAGACCAATTTTCAGCTTTCAGTGCTGTTGCGATTCGAATGAGAATTGCGCGGTCGTGCGACGCTGTACCCAAACAAAATTTTTATCATTTTGTTCCCACAAATAGAGCTTTCTTTTGGTGGTATTTAATCACCCCTGCGGTTTTTATTTTTTGCGCTATAACAAAAAAAAAACATTTTTCTTTGTTTCTGTCACAAAAATTTGTATAAAGTACATTTTCTCCTTCACTGACGGGCACTGATGTGGCTACACTGATGGGCACTGATGAGGCATGAAATATGTTTAAAAACACTGTCTTTGTTTCTTTTTACAAAAAAAAAACAATATCGCGTTTTTTATTTTTGGCGTCCCCACTAATTTATGGTGGTTTTCTTTCGAGATAAACACCCTTGTTTTACTATTTTTAAAACAAACCCATGTCGCAGCGTGCTGGCGCGTTAAGAGTAAGCTTAGCGTTGTCGTGACTTTCGACTTTTAACCAGACCCGTCCTTCACAAGATTCACGGACCATAACTTCACCAATTCCTTGTTTATTCTCTGCAAGGAACGGTCCCTAAGGTACGGGAAATGACACGGGTGTACTGTCCA
>BLSH010164475.1:473800-488297 GCA_018402905.1 Glandirana rugosa | reverse complement strand
GTGATCATTAAAAGTCCCTATACAGCAGGGCTGGAGTGTAAGAGAAAGACGCAGCACAAGGAGCCAATCGGTTCATGTGCTGACATGGGACATGTTGAAAGGAGGAGACAGCAGAGTGATCGAGAGATGAGCTCATCACTGAGCTGCTTCTCTTTTCACTGTCCAGTCACAGGTTGGGGCTCGTCCGGGATCGCCTGAGCTCAGAGGAAGTAATTTGGACATCAGACTAGGGACATCTAGTGGCAGAATAAAAGTTTTGTGAGGAAAACCTCTAGGTCAGGGATATGCAATTAGCGGACCTCCAGCTGTTGCAAAACTACAAGTCCCATCAGGCCTCTGCCTCTGGGTGTCATGCTTGTGGCTGTCAGAGTCTTGCTATGCCTCATGGGACTTGTAGTTCTGCAACATCTGGAGGTCCACTAATTGCATATCCCTGCTCTAGGTCTTTATCATTAAAAGTGACCAGAGCTGTTGGTGACAGTGCAGTCACAGTGCTGTGGAGGGGGGGGGGGCAATTAAGTGCTTTCACAGTGTTGGTATTGCACAATTGAGCAGCAGTGTAAGTACCAGAATCTGACCTGGGATCGGCCTGTATAATTCCCTATACAGCAGGGCTGGAGTGTAAGAGAAAAAAGCATCACAAGGAACCAATCAGTTCATGTGCTGACAAGGAACATGTTGAAAGAAGGCAGTAGAGTGACTGAGAGATGAGCTCAACAATGAGCTGCTTCTCTTTTCACTGTCCGGTCACAGGTTGGGGCCTCATCTGGGATCATACAGTCACAGGTTGGGGCCTCTTCCAGGATCATACAGTCACAGGTTGGGGCCTCGTCCGGGATCATACAGTCACAGGTTGGGGCCTCGTCCAGGATCATACAGTCACAGGTTGGGGCCTCGTCCGGGATCATACAGTCACAGGTTGGGGCCTCGTCCAGGATCATACAGTCACAGGTTGGGGCCTCGTCCAGGATCATACAGTCACAGGTTGGGGCCTCGTCCGGGATCGCCTGAGCTCAGAGGAAGTAGCTTGAATGCTGCTGGCCACCAGATTGAGGACATCTAGTGGCAGAATAAAAGTATTGCGAGGAAGACCGCTAAGTTGAAGCTGAATATTGCAGCCAGAGCTAGTTTTGTTATTTGATTTTTTTGTTATTTTATGTAATTTTGCTATGTAAAGGGCTATTCGTTTTTTATCTTGTTAGTATTTGGTGGAATTCTGCTTTGAGTACTGTGTATAAAAAAACAACTTTTTTTGTATTTTTTTGGTCTTTTTCTATTTCCGTGTTGCTGATCCCCTCCAGCCTTTTTCAGCCATTTCCTGTCCACACTCACTCTCTCCTGCATTGATGATGGGTAGTTCCACTTTAAATCAGCTAAACACACTCCAGGTGCATTAAAACAATAGATGTGCAATGACATACAGTACATTTTCTTTCTAAAGCAGCCACAGCCTGAGTAGAAAAACCTGTCCACTGTCAGCAAATCTACATGGAAACAGTGGTCTCTTTGCAGACGTCCAACATGCCTCCCTGACGCTTCCGGGCTATAGCTCTCCAGTTAGTAAAGAGCTTTTTCTGATTGCAGAGTTATCCACTATACTACTTGCTGCTAAAGCGGGGGGGGGGGGTCTTTTTTATATAAAATTGTCTATATGTGTGTATATTGAGGTTGTTTACATATGTGTGGAGCTTTTATAGAATTTCATTGTAATTTGCGTTGCATTGACAATAAAGTATTTATTATATTGCCAAAAGTATTGGGACACCTGCCTTTACACGCACATGAACTTTAATGGCATCCCAGTTTTAGTCCATAGGGTTCAATATTGAGTTGGCCCACCCTTTGCAGCTATAACAGCTTCAACTCTTCTGGGAATGCTGTCCACAAGGTTTAGGAGTGTCTATGGCAATGTTTGGCCATTCTTCCAGAAGCGGAGAGGTCAGGCACTGATGTTGGACGAGAAGGCCTGGCTCACAGTCTCTGCTCTAATTCATCCCAAAGGTATTCTATCGGGTTTAGGTCAGGACATTGTGCAGGCCAGTCAAGTTCCTCCACCCCAAATTCTCTCATTCATGTCTTTATGGACCTTGCTTTGTGCAGTGGTGCGCAGTCATGTTGGAACAGGAAGGGGCCATCCCCAAACTGTTCCCACAAAGTTGGGAGCATGAAATTGTCCAAAATTTCTTGGTATGCTGACGCCTTAAGAGTTCCCTTCACTGGAACTAAGGGATCAACTCAACCACTGAAAAACAACCCCACACCATAATCCCCCCTCCACCAAATGATTTGAACCAGTGTACAAAGCAAGGTCCATAAAAACATGGATGAGCGAGTTTGCGGTAGAGGAACATTACTGGCCTGTCCTCAGTAGAACACCTTTGTGATGAATTAGAGTGGAGACTGTGAGCCAGGCTTTCCCATCCAACATCAGTGCCTGACCTCACAAATGTGCTTCAGGAAGAATGGTCAAACATTCCCATAGACACTCCTAAACCTTGTGGACAGCCTTCCCAGAAGAGTTGAAGCTGTTATAGCTGCAAAGGGAGGGCCAACTCAATATTGAACCCAACGGACTAAGACTGGGATGCCGTTAAAGTTCATGTGCGTGTAAAGGCAGGTGTCCCAATACTTTTGGTAATATAGTGTAGGTCTGTCTCAGCGGGGAAGGGAGTGGCGAACCTCTGCAGAGAGGTCACTGCTTCTGTACAGCAATGACACGGGTTCTAGCCATTCTCTACCAAATCCAAAATGGCTTTAGATACTGTACTTTAAACGCCAACAGATTGGCACTAGGGATTCTAGCGGATACGAATGCGGGAGAGGATGTTGTTGCACAGCTCTCAGGCTCTAGATGCACACACAGAGCTAGGCCAGCAAGCTAAAAGCCTAGTCAGTTCCACAAGGCCCCCTTTCCTTACAACCCCCCCACAGCATAAGGGGATTAATCAACCTGGGACAACATCTGTCAGACCATTGAGTCCCTCTCTGTTGTTATCTGCCGCCTGCACTCAAGGCAAGCGTCTGTGTAATATTCAGCTCCATTATCTCCCCGCTCCACACAGGCGCACAAAGCCCGGCCATGTTCAGCTCACCACCAGCGGAGGAACTTGGCAGCTGCCAGAAGCCACTTGCCAACTCTCCTTGAACTTCCCCAAGTCTTCTGGAAATTCAAATGCTCTCCCAGAACATCCAGCGCCGGTATTCACAGGCTGCGGAGCCAAGAAAGAGCGACGCCGAATAGGGGGCAAAAAATTCACCTTTATTGCTTTTTGTATTTTGGTGTTTTTGTTTTGTTTTTGTTTTATTTGTTTTTGTGTGTTTTTAGTTTCTTTTTTTTTTTTTTTTGCTTGTTTTTTGCTCCCAGCAGTCACTGCTAGGTATTGCACATACAGTACATAGGTATTACAGAACACAGATGATGAGTTAATCAATTTGGCATAACAGGCAAATCAAAATTCACCCATTTTCCAGAATACGTGAGATCGCTGAGTTACCGGATCCGTGAAGAATCCCACAAATCTATTCATCCCGGCAGTCAATGAAATTTTAACCAATTTTATTTCCAATTAACCGCTTCCTTCTTTCTTTTTTCTTCTTTTTTTTATACTGGCCCCAGTTTACATGGAAATTTTCGTCTTTTACAGTATTATAGATAGATTTCTTTTTTTTTATATACTGGCCCCAGGGAGACTCTGATAAGGACCCTGATGTAAGGGGAACTCTGATAGGGACCCAGATAAAAGGGGAAATCTGATAGGGACCCCGATGTAAGGAGAACTCTGATAGGTACCCTAAGGTATGGGAAACTCTGATAAGGATCCTGATGTAAGGGGAACTCAGATAGGGACCCAGGTACAAGGGGAACTCTGATAGGGACCCCGATGTAAGGGGAATTCTGATTGGTACCCTAAGGTATGGGGAACTCTGATAAGGATCCTGATGTAAGGGGAACTCAGATAGGGACCCAGGTACAAGAGGAACTCTGATATGGAACCCCGATGTAAGGGGAATTCTGATAGGTACCCTAAGGTATGGGGAACTCTGATAGGGACCCTGGTGTAAGGGGAACTCTGATAGGGATCCTGATGTAAGGGGAACTCTGATAGGGATCCTGATTTAGGGGGACTCTGATAGGAACACTGATGTAAGGAGAACTCTGATAGGGACCCTGATGTAATGGAAACTCTGATAGGGATCATGATGTAAGGGGAACTCTGATAGGGATCATGATTTAGGGGCACTCTGATAGGGACACTGATGTAAGGAGAACTCTGATAGGGATCTTGATGTAAGGGGAACTCTGATAGGGATCATGATGTAATGGAAACACTGATAGGGACCCTAGTGTAAGGGGAATTCTGATAGGGACCTTGATGTAATGGAAACTCTGATCGGGACCCTAGTGTAAGGGGAACGCTGATAGGGATCCTGATGTAAGGGGAACTCTGATAGGGATCCTGATTTAGGGGTATTCTGATAGGAACACTGATGTAAGGGGAACACTGATAGGAATCCTGATGTAAGGGGAACCCTGATAGTGATCCTGATGTAACAGGAATTCTGATAGGGATCCTGATATAAGGGGAACTCTAAAAGGGATCCTGATGTAAGGGGAACTCTAAAAGGGATCCTGATGTAAGGGGAACTCTGATAGGGATCCTGATGTTAGGGGAAAACTCTGACAGGGAAACTGATGTATAGGGGGACTCTGATAGGGATCCTGATGTAAGGGGGGGCTCTGATAGGGAACCTGATGTAAGGAGGATTCTGATAGGGATCCTTATGTAAGGGGAACTCTGATAGGGATCCTTATGTAAGGGGAACTCTGGTAGGGATCCTGATGTAAGGGAAACTCTGACAGGGAACCTGATGTTAGGGGGGACTCTGATAGGGATCCTGATGTAAGGGGGAAACTCTGACAGGGAAATTGATGTAAGGGGGGACTCTGATAGGGATCCTGATGTAAGGGGGGGGGGCTCTGATAGGGAACCTGATGTAAGGGGGACTCTGATAGGGATCCTGATATAAGAGAAACTTTGATGGGGATCCTAACGTAAGTGGGCGCTCTTTAATAAACTGATTTTTTTATATAATGTGGCCCTTGTACTGAAAAGTTTGTAGACCGTGGCTTTAAGGCAACCGCTGAAAACCGTCCTGCATTTGCACCATTCATCTGTCTGCACACCTCTGCTCCATGTTAATTAGGAATGTTTGCACCTAAGGAGCATATCGCCTCACACCTGGCTTAGTTTCTAATTCAAATACTTAATATTCTTCCCTAAAGCAAATGTAGCGAACCCTCACCCCGTCTGATGAAAGGAGCATTTCGAAAACCAGAGAATTCCAGCCTGGAACTGCACGGTTTAAGTAGAATTCTGAGGCTCATACGTGACGTTCCATCGTAACTTAATATGCCGAACCCTAACAGGAATTCAGCTCGCAATGTATTTTATTGTGAACTTCGCAGCAGAATGCAGCCCAGATGGTAATGCCGCTGTTGGTTTTACAAGCTCGATCCTCCGATCCCTTATGGGCAGTGAAATGACTCGAGTCATTTTCATTGTTAATGAATCAGAAGGAACGGAACTTAGACTCATCGTAAAAATCTGCCTCTCTCGGTTTGTCCTCGCCATTGATCGGTCATAAAAGTAGCATGAGAGAGCCGTAGATGGCGGTTTACTTGGTGAAGTTCAGTGAGGATTCGCAAGAAGCCCCTTTGTTTTTCTCTCATCGGAGCCAAATCTTCTCCCTGAGACCGACAAAGCAATGTGTGAAATAGTCCAACGGCTTTATGCAAATGGGGAAAGAGCTCAGTCTTCTGGAACTCTGAAACTATTCAGTGTAGTTTCCAGGATCACAAAACATCTAAAGAGCTTTGGCTGCAGGAAGTTAGATTTCTCTACAATCTGTAATGGCTCTAAAAAGAAAAAAGGAAGTATGAAGTTTATCAGTTCAAACCATTAAAAGTGCCTGGTGGGTGAGCCGCTCACTCATTTAATGATACACAATATGGGCAAAAACTTGCAGATACCTGACTATATCAAACCTACTATATGACTTACTGTAAGTCGGCCATACATGGTTTGAAATTCGGCAGGTCCAGCAGGGAGCAGCTGAATTTCGATCCATATATGGGGACAATGTTTGTACAGAAATCAGTCTACCGATCAAATTCTGTACAACCAACCCGTTGGATAAATGCCTCACGATTAGTGCTGGGGGCTGCAATGATCATTGTAGACTTCCCAGTCTTCAGAACACAATAGCTCAGCAGGAATGATTGCTCCATTCACCTTGAATGTGTGGATGAGGGAATCATGTCATCGGATTTGAATCATCTATGGGCTGCTTTAAGGTACGTATAAAATGATCGAGTTTAGGTGTTTCCAGTGAAGGGTGTTGTTACTTTTAGAGACATTTTAGACAATTGTGTACTTACAACCTTGTGGTAATAGGTAGGGGAAGGCCCTTTTCTGATCCAGTGTGACTGTATCTGTGTGCACAAAGCCAGCTTCCGTAGACATGGTTTGACCAGAATGGTGTGGAGCCCTAAACTCAATCCTAGTGATCATCATCCATAAAGATGTGGTTGATGAGTTTGGTGTGGAGGAACTTGATTGTCCTGCACAGAGCCCTGACCTCAACCCTACTGATCACCATCCATAAAGACATGGTTGATAAGTTTAGTGTGGAGGAACTTAAGTGGCCTACTTAGAGTCTTGACCTCAACCCTACTGATCACAATCCATAAATACATGGTTGAGGAGTTTGGCATGGAAGAACTTGAGGGGCCTGCACAGAGACTTGACCTCAGCCCTACTGGTCACCATCCACAAATACATAGTTTGATGAGTTTGGTGTGGGGGAACATAAGTGGCCTACTTAGATCCTTGACCTCAACCCTACTGATCACCATCCATAAAGACATGGTTGACGAGTTTGGTGTAAGGGAACCTAAGTGGCCTACTTAGAGCCTTGACCCTAACGCTACTGATCACAATCCATAAATACATGGTTGAGGAGTTTGGCATGGAAGAACTTGAGAGGCCTGCACAGAGACTTTACCTCAGCCCTACCGATCACCATCCACAAAGACATAGTTTGATGAGCTTGTTGTGGTGGAACTTAAGTGGCCTACTTAGATCCTTGACCTCAACCCTACTGATCACCATCCATAAATGCATGGTTGATGAGTTTGGTGTAGGGGAACCTAACTGGCCTACTTACAGCCTTGACCTCAACCCTACTGATCACAATCCATAAATACATGGTTGATGAGTTTGGCATGGAACTTGAGGGGCCAACACAGAGACTTAACCTCAGCCCTACTGGTCACCATCCACAAAGACATAGTTTGATGAGCTTGGTGTGGGGGAACTTAAGTGGCCTTCACAGAGCCTTGACCTCGACCCTACTGATCACCATCCATAAAGACATGGTTGACGAGTTTGGTGTAGGGGAACTTAAGTGGCCTAGTTAGAGCCTTGACCTCAACCCTACTGATCACCATCTATAAAGACATGGTTTGATGAGTTTTATTGGGAATAGGCCCGATCGTCAAGTGGTTAACATGTTAAAGATGATAAAAATATTGATTATTTATTGATTATCTAAATATTGATATTTAATGATTGCAATTACATACACATTGAATGCTGAATTAAACAGTACAATGCTTAGTGCGACGTCACACATCCATCACCATACATTCAACAAACATACAGCGTGCGTCTGATGCGTCCGCTTAGCCTATCAAAGGGGTTTTTAGATTTAAGAGGTGTTTTTTAGCTGAGCAGCTGCATTCATTATAAGGCGCATCCCTAATTCCATTTTAATCTCGCTGAATGGGATGCAATGTAATATATTATTTAATACATCCTTTTAATTTGGGAAGAGAAGAAAATGAGCTGTTTGGGATGAAGCCGAGGTCTGCGGAGGATCCGCAGCGGTAATTATACTGGATACAATTCTCTGTGCGTTTTACAAAACGCCGGCCTATCGACGCCATACCGGTTTAGCATCTTCTGGGTAAATTAATTACAACGGAACTTTTCAGGCTAAAAAACACAGTTTTAATTAGATTCATTGTTTTGTTATGATATACTGTTATTACGGCAATTTAATTAGTTTCTGCACGGCGCCGAAGTGTGGGCGTTGGGTGCTTTTGTTTGTTCTTGTGTTTCATTGTGTGTATGTGAGACTTGGGCTTCCATTCACCGGTCCAATCACAGCTTTAGAAGACTGATAGACAGGCGGAACTAAGAACATTCACTTGAATAAATTGGGTGTAGAATATAACAGTAGGAGAAGCAGATAAGCAAACAAATATTGGGCACACTTAAAGCATATCTAAGCAAATAAATAAATTACATACCACCTATGGTCAGTAGGAGGAGGGATAGTGCCGGATTGTTGGGTTGTTGTCAGTGGGAGGAATAGTGTCCCATCATTGGTATCAGTGGAAGGAATAGTGTCCCATCATTGGTTTCAGTGGGAGGAATAATGCCCCATCATTGGTATCAGTGGGAGGAATAGTGCCCCATCATTGGTATCAGTGGGAGGAATAGTGCTCCGTCATTGGTGTCAGTGGGTGGAATAGTGCCCATCATTGGTGTCAGTGGGAGGAATAGTGCCCCATCATTGGTGTCAGTGGGAGGAATAGTGTCCTATCATTGGTGTCAGTGGAAGGAATAGTGCCCCATCATTGGTATCAGTGGGAGTAATAGTGCTCCATCTTTGGTGTCAGTGGGAGGAATAGTGCTCCATCATTTGGTGTCAGTGGGAGGAATAGTGCCCATCATTGGTGTCAGTGGGAGGAATAGTGCCCCATCATTGGTGTCAGTGGGAGGAATAGTGCCCCATCATTGGTGTCAGTGGGAGGAATAGTGTCGCGTCATTGGTGTCAGTGGAAGGAATAGTGCCCCATGATTGGTGTCAGTGGGAGGATCAGTGCCCCATTATTGGTGTCAGTGGAAGGAATAGTGCCCCATCATTGGTGTCAGTGGGAGGAACAGTGCCCCGTCATTGGTGTCAGTGGGAGGAACAGTGCCCCATTATTGGTGTCAGTGGAAGGAATAGTGCCCCATTATTGGTGTCAGTGGAAGGAATAGTGCCCCATCATTGGTGTCAGTGGGAGGAACAGTGCCCCGTCATTGGTGTCAGTGGGAGGAACAGTGCCCTGTCATTGGTGTCAGTGGGAGAAACAGTGCCCCGTCATTGGTGTCAGTGGGAGGAACAGTGCCCTGTCATTGGTGTCAGTGGGAGGAACAGTGCCCCGTTATTGGTGTCAGTGGGAGGAATAGTATCTCACAATGTCAAATCAAAACCAACTGTATACAGATCTCACATACACTGATTTAAATGCAACCATTATGTCTATAATATTAGATAATAATAATATAATATATAATATAATATTTTAAAGCTGAATTACAGATTCTCCCGGGTAATAATTGTAATAATTGTGTTTCCTGTTCTGCAAATTTCTCCAAAGGCTCCTTGCTTGCAACATTGTCTTTCTTTCTAACGATAGGAAATAATGTATATCTGTTAAGTCTTTAAAATCCATTGTTGCCCGCTAAATTCTAATAATTTGGGGCCCTTTTTACAATAAAACAAACATAAGAAAAAAAACAACGTTAAAACAAAATTGCACTCCGGACATTAATAATGAAAATTAGTTGTCGTATCGTTAAAAAACATTTTTACATTTGCATAATCAGTTTGTCCCAAATGAGTAGTTTAGCAATTAGACTCTCGGCTTCCCAAGCCGGACTTGCCAGTCACCTTGAATTATCTCATTGCCCTTGATGAATGGTGAATGGGAAGTATGTGAGTGTCCGTGTGTAAGTGCAATATAATAAAAATATAATAAATAAATTGTATTTTTAATACATATTAATAATAATGATACCATGTATAAAAAAATAAATATAATAAAATAGAACAAATAAATAAATAATACTTATAATAAATAAGAAAATAATAATAATAATAATAACATGTATAAAAAAAGCAATATAATACATATGCCTACCATTGCTCAAGTCCTGAGTTCGAATCCCAAAACATGTCACTTCATGTAGAGATGTTGCTTGTTTTCTCTGTGTTGTTAAACATAACTCCTGGCTCAGGGCCTTACCCAAATAATAAGTAAATAACTACATGTAAAAAAGCAACATAATAAAAATGTAATGCATCACTAAATAGTATTTATAATACATAAATATCATTTGAACCGCTGGTTGGCAATTGACGGCGACAAGGTGGCTCTTTCCCGCAAAACGCCGTCATATGACGGCTGCTGCGAGATTGAGCCTAGTGAGCGCGCGCGTGCCGCCGGAGGTGCGCCCGCGCGCTCACTGTGTTTGGGGAGGGCCAGGGAGCGGGTGCGGTGGAGACGATCTCCGCCGGCCACCCAAGATGCCCCCCCGGAGTGAAAGAACGGAGGTCCATGTAAGTAAACACGGACCTCCGTTTTGTGAGGGGGGAAGGGCTGTGATCACAGCCTTCCTCTACACGGAAGCTGTGATCGCTTCCCTTCCCCAGCTAGGGCAGCCCCTATACAGTTAGAACACGCCCAGGGAACATAGTTAACCCTTAGAGCGCCCCCTGCAGGTTAACCTCTTCACTGCCAATGGCATTTACACAGTAATCAGTGCATTTTCATAGCACTGATCGCTGTATAAATGCCAATGGTCCCAAAAAAGTGTCAAAATGTTCTGACATGTCCGCTGAAATATTGCAGTGCCGCTAAAAATCGCAGATCGCCACCATTACTAGTAAAAATAAAAAAAAAATAAAAACCCCAAAAATGAATTCTCATCATCCGTAAACGAGGCGCAAACCAATCAATAAACGCCGATTGCGATTTTTTTTATCACAAATATGAGGCAGAATATAAATCGGCCAAAACCAGTGAAAAAAAATGTTTTTTTATATTTTTTTTTTGTATTTGTATTTTAGCAAAAAGTAAGAAATTTGGGTTTTTTTGCAAAATTGTCACTCTTCTTTTGTTTATAGCGGCGATCAGAAAAGACGCAGCGGTGATCAAATACCACCAAAAGAAAGCTCTCTTTGTGGGAAAAAAAGGACGCAAATTTCGTTTGGGTACAACGCCGCACGACCGCGCAATTGTCAGTTAAAGCAGTGGTTCTCAACTCCTGTCCTCGGGACCCACCAACAGGCCAGATTTTAAGTATTACCTTGGGGAGATGCAGACTAGAACACTGCAATCACTGAGCAGCAAATGATATCACCTGTGATGTATTTCAGTTATCCTGCAAACCTGGCCTGTTGGGGGGTCCTGAGGACCGGAGTTGAGAACCACTGAGTTAAAGCGACGCAGCGCTGAATCGCAAAAAGGGCCCCGGTCCTAAAGCTGGAAATCCCTCCGGGGCTGAAGTGGTTAAAAAAAAATATTTTAGCCCCAGGTTATACCTAGGATGGTCTTCATGCCAATACAGCCCACCTAGGAACACCCACTCATCCAGCCTGACATCTACCCGTCAAGGTATTTTGATAACTCCTCCCACTGCTTATATCAAGGGGGGGTGCTGTTATATTTTCAGCTAGCTATGAAAAGCCTCTCCCACCAGCCATGATCGGTCAGCATTGCATAGAGAAGCACAGAGACCTGGTGATGTCTTCACTGGCTCTATAATAATGTATGCAATGAAAATGAAAAGGTTTTATTTAACAATGTAATTAGCAGGTGGATAAAAGGGAAGGGGGGGGGGGGGGGGGGAGGCAAAATATAAGCAGATAAGACTTTAGCTTCAATGAGTATCTCCTATATCTGCTTATAGATCAGCTATAAGGAAATTACCTATAGAGATAATAACAGAGCGATAATAAAATAAGAGGAGAAGATAATATTGTTTGCAGATCACCAAACATGTCATAGCACGTGGTGGTCCCCTGTGACCATAGGCCTGCACGCAGGGTGTGCCAGGTGTGCATGGGCACACCCTAATCATCCAGTGTGGAGCAGATTCCCCTGCTGCTCCACCAAAGACCCCCTAATGGGGCTCCAAAAAAATTGTAAAAATAAAAAATGAAAAAAAAAAATGTAATTGCAAAAATGATTTATAAAAAAAAAAACCTACTGCTGACACCAATCTCTGCCCCGCTGACATCACCCGCTGTTCTATATATAAACTTGCACATACACGCATGTGTGTTTGAGCTTTGGGGTGCACACCTATGGCTGTGACCATGAGGGTCCAGAAAAGTCCCTGACCCCCTTCCCTGGAGCAGAGGAAGGGGGGAGAAGGATGGCGAGCGATGAATGGCGAGCAGACGGGACGATCGCAGACAGTTAGGGCGGTTAGTGACAGAGCTCTTTGTCCTCAGAATGAGACAATTGAATTAAGGAGCTCCCCGCTCAGCCCATCACTCCTAATTATGATAAACGATGAGAGTGTCGCTCTCGCGTCTTCCCGACTCTCACTGTTGGATGTCAGCCGATCGACCTGTTCAGCGCCGAAAAAAAAACGCTGCACAAAGACACTTCAGACGACAAGAGAAATCACTCAGTGACTGCTGGAGATATACAGAGAAGATTGCAATGGGGCTGGAATCAAAATCTGTGCTCTGATCTCCTGAGATTGTGTCATTGAGGGACTGCGCCCTCCTGTTACATGTTCCTGTGCAATCTTCACCATGGAGAGGTTTCTCTGGGCTCAAAAGGAGCATTTAGAAGATAAGGTGATTGGCAACTGGGGCTGTGATGGGGGTCTTAAATCACCAAAATTTAACCACTTACCCACCAGGCACTTATACCCCCTTCCTAACCAGACAGATTTTCAGCTTTCAGCGATCTCACATTTTGAATGAAAGTTGCTCAGTCAATGATGTACCCTATAGGAAATTTCCGTTCTTTTTTACACACAAATAGAGATTTCTTTTGGAGGTATTTTAATCACCGCTGGGTTTTTTATTTTTTGCACTATAAATGGAAGAAGATCGAAAATTTTGTGAAAAAAAAAACCATTTTTTTTTTTCATTTCTGTTATAAAATTTTGCAATTTTTGTCATTTTTCTTCATAAATTTTTGCCAAAATGTATACTGCTACATATCTTTATTTAAAATAACCTAAATCAGTATATATTATTTGGTCTGTGTGAAAGTTATAGAGTCTACAAGCTATGGTGCCAATCACTGAAAATTGATCACATCTAAGGTACTGATCTCATTTCTGGAGACTAACAAGCCAGGAAAGTACAAATACCCCCCAAATGACCCATTTTTAGAAAGTGGACATTCCAAAATATTTAGTAAGGGGCATGGTGATTTTTTTCCCACAATTCTTTGCAAAATTACGATTTTTTTTTTTTTTTTTTACAAAATTGTCATATTACCAGGTCATTTCTCTCACACACATCATATGCATTCCACAAATTCCACCCCAAAACACATTCTACTACTCCTCCTGAGTATGGCGATACCACATGTGTGAGACTTTTATACAGAGGCCCAACATGCAGGGAACACCATCAGGCATCAGGGACATAAGTTACACATGACGTGGCACTGTAAAGCATGAATGGGGCACTGCTGGGCACTGATATGGCACCGCTGGGCACTGATATGGCACAGATTGGGGCACTGCTGGGCACTGATATGGCGCCACTGGGCACTAATATGGCATGGATTGGGGCACTGCTGAGTACTGATATGGCATGGATTGGGGGACTGTTGGGCACTGATATGGCATTTCTGGGCACTGATATGGCACCGCTGGGCACTGATATTGCATGGATTGGGGCACTGCTGTTTTTCAGAGGTTGGCCCCTCAACCCGATAGAGCGCCTTTGGGATGAATTAGAGCAGAGACTGTGAGCCAGGCCTTCTCGTTCACATCAATGCCTGGCATCACCAATGCGCTTCTGGAAGAATGGCCAAACATCCCCATAGACACTCCTAAACCTTGTGGACAGCCTTCCCAGAAGAGTTGAAGCTGTTATAGCTGCAAAGGGTGGACCAACTCAATATTGAACCCTACGGACTAAAGGTTCGCACATGATTTTGGGACTATAGAACGTCCGTTTTTTGTTGGATGACTGTCTCATGTCAAGTGAAGAGCCGATTAACAACATGAAAATTCTCTTACAAAAACTGTATTCATGTAATGAAAATCGGAGGTTGTGTTGTCACCTGACAAACATTTTATAGTCTACACATCCAGCTTCTGTTGACCATTAAAAAAAAAAAAAAATCTGCTGTCGAAAGCACAATACTAATGGTCTGAAAATCTGAAGATCGGTTGTCAAACGATAATTTCCGTCTGAAATTTGCATCTTGTGTACGAGGCTTAAGACTGGGATGCCATTAAAGTTTAAAGGCAGGTGTCCCAATACTTTTGGTAATATAGCGTGTATGTGTGTGTATCTATATATATATATCTATATATATATTGTGTGTATGTGCGATATAATGGTTTTCATAACCCTGTGGACGGAAATTTGAAATTACCGTAGGGTCAGAATTCGGAGC
>BLSH010164475.1:446424-464364 GCA_018402905.1 Glandirana rugosa | reverse complement strand
AGATAGATAGATAGATAGATAGATAGATAGATAGATAGATAGATAGATAGATAGATAAAAGATATTAGATACATAGATAGAGAGATAGATAGATAGATAGATAGATAGATAGATAGATAGATAGATAGATAGATAGATAGATAGACAGACAGACAGACAGACAGACAGACAGACAGACAGACAGACAGACAGACAGACAGACAGACAGACAGATAGATAGATAGATAGATAGATAGATAGATAGATAGATAGATAGATAGATAGATAGATAGATAGAATATTAGATAGATAGATAGATAGATAGATAGATAGATAGATAGATAGATAGATAGATAGATAGATAGATAGATAGATAGATAGATAGATAGATAGAATAAGATAGATAGATAGATAGATAGATAGATAGATAGATAGATAGATAGATAGATAGATAGATAGATAAAATATTAGATAGATAGATAGATAGATAGATAGATAGATAGATAGATAGATAGACAGATAGATAGATAGATAGACAGATAGATAGATAGACAGATAGATAGATAGATAGATAGATAGATAGATAGATAGATAGATAGATAGATAGATAGAATATTAGATAGATAGATAGATAGATAGATAGATAGATAGATAGATAGATAGATAAATTAAGATAGATAGATAGATAGATAGATAGATAGATAGATAGATAGATAGATACCCATTACATTAACAAACATTTCACTAAAGAGAAAGAAACTTGTGGTGGAATTCCACAGTAGACGTTCTGTAGAGTCTAGGAATAGGTTAGTAGAACGGTACAAAGGGGCCCCGAATTCAATAACCAATGCTGTGGCTCCCATATGGACCATTGTGGCCTTCAAGCTCTGGACTTTAACCATAATTTCCTTCCTCCTGGATTGGTCCCTCCATAATGTATGGATCCCCCCTCCCCCATCACTCCTCCTTTATGTGGTAATTGGGTGAGCGCCATACCACACAAACCATCACAAAGCTTTAATAATTGGAAGGAAATCCAATTGTCCTCCTCCAGCAGAGCCTCACCACCACCACCATCACAGATGCCACGTAACAATGGAGGTTTGTAATGTAGAGAGCGGTGTGTTGGCTTCTCTTACAGGACCATGGGGGAAGCACTTAGATGGGAACTCACCAGAGACCCACGATTGGCTCTGTATGAAGAAATCAGAGTCTGGAAATCAGTAGACGAGCTGATATTTCGCACAACGTTCTTATTTTACAGATCGGCGGATACAGGAGGACAATGATACAATTCACAGGCTGGTAGGGCTCATTCTGCAGCCAATAAGGGTTGAGTGACAGAGAAGGGGCCCTTGGCGTGGGAACCTCGGTGGAGTTTGGTGTAACCAGAGACGCTTCAATTGACCCACAGCTGACACAGCGACGCAGAGATGCGAACGTTGAGCGGCGCGGTCCCCGGAGAGGGTCAGCGTATCAGGCTTCTTGTTTGGCTGAGAACTCGTCACTAATGTGGGATCCATCACAATTACCACCGGACAGCTTTGCTTGTTCCTCGCTTTTTCTGTTACGCACCGGCCACAAAATGCAGCCACAGCTTTCCTACTTTAAAGAGAAGCAGACACAATGGGGTTGATTTACTAAAGCTTGAAAGTGCAACATTTGGTGCAGCTCCACGCAAGAACCAATCAGCTTCAAGGTTTTATTGTCAAAGCTTGATTGATTGAACTGAGGTTAGAAGCTGATTGGCTACCATGCAAAGCTGCACCGGTTTTTGCACTCTCCAATTTTAGTAAATCAACCCCAATGCGTTTTAAGCATGAATCCTTGGATTAGATTGATTTAGGGTAATTTAGAAGAGTAAATTAGGATAATTTAGATTAGATTAGGATAAGGCAGCCTAACTTTCAAAATACCTACATTAGCTTTTCTCAACCAGAAGAACTCTAGAAATAATTGTGAGTTTTCAGGGAACCCCTGCAAAACCAAGTTATTAGTGGTCAGTGGGAAGAATGTCCCTTACATTGGTGATCAGTGGGAAGAATGTCCCTTACATTGGTGATCAGTGGGAAGAATGTCCCTTACATTTGTGATCAGTGGGAAGAATGTCCCTTACATTGGTGATCAGTGGGAAGAATGCCCCTTACATTGGTGATCAGTGGGAAGAATTCTCCTTACATTGGTGATCAGTGGGAAGAATGTTCCTTACATTGGTGGTCATTGGGAAGAATGCCCCTTGTATTGGTGATCAGTGGGAAGAATGATCCTTACATTGGTGATCAGTGGGAAGAATGCCCCTTACATTGGTGAACAGTGGGAAGAATGCTCCTTACATTGGTGATCAGTGGGAAGAATGCTCCTTACATTGGTGATCAGTGGGAAGAATGATCCTTACATTGGTGATCAGTGGGAAGAATGCTCCTTACATTCGTGATCAGTGGGAAGAATGATCCTTACATTGGTGATCAGTGGGAAGAATGACCCTTACATTGGTGGTCAGTGGGAAGAATGTTCCTTACATTGGTGGTCAGTGGGAAGAATGCTCCTTACATTGGTGGTCAGTGGGATGAATGCTCCTTACATTGCTGGTCAGTGGGAAGAATGTCCCTTACATTGGTGGTCAGTGGGAAGAATGATCCTTACATTGGTGGTCAGTGGGAAGAATGTCCCTTACATTGGTGGTCAGTGGGAAGAATGCTCCTTACATTGGTGGTCAGTGGGAAGAATGCTCCTTACATTGCTGGTCAGTGGGAAGAATTCTTCTTACATTGGTGGTCAGTGGGAAGAATATTCCTTACATTGGTGGTCAGTGGGAAGAATGGTCCTTACATTGGTGATCAGTGGGAAGAATGCTCCTTACATTGGTCATCATAAGGAAGAATGCTCCTTAAATTGGTGGTCAGTGGGAAGAATGTCCCTTACATTGGTGGTCAGTGGGAAGAATGTCCCTTACATTGGTGATCAGTGGGAAGAATGTCCCTTACATTGTTGGTTAGTGGGAAAAATTCTCCTTATATTGATGTTAAATGGGGAAAAATGCCCCTTACATTGGTGGTTAATGGGGGAAATGCCCCGTATATTGCTGGTTAGTGGGAAGAATGTTCCTTACATTGGTGGTTAGTTGGGAAAATGCCCCTTAAATTGGTGGTCAGTGGGAATAATGTCCCTTATATTGGTGGTCAGTGAAGCAAATGCCCCCTTAACAGTGATGGTACAATGCCACTCTTACAAACTGTTTTATTCTATTCTATTTTTTATATTCTAATCTGCTCTATTCTATTTTATTCTATTCTGTTCTGTTTTATTCCATTCTATTCTTTTCTGTTCTAAGCCTAAATAGGAATGATCATCTTTTTCACTTTTATACCTTACTGTGTTTATTGCAATATGTTTCCATTTCAAATTAATTTTCAAATTTGAATACATTTTCAGATTCAAATTCATTTTCGAATTTGAATAATTTTTTTGCTATAATTAATTTCAGATTCATTACTATTGTGATTCGGAAATTCGGATACATCCGAATCTCCGAATAACTAAAAATTTGTCAGAGTTTTGATTTGTAACAAAACAAATCGCATATGTTTAGTTAATCAGCCCCTGCAACCTCTGAAGGAACCCTAGAGTTCCAGGGAACCCTAGTTAAGAATGTCAGACCTACACAATATGGTCTTATGGATACCTGACCATCACAATTACCTCTATGGCCGAACGTATGTGGACTCCCCTACAGATTATTGAGTTCAGGAGCTTCCTTTGAATAGTATTGTTAAAGCGAAGGTTTGCAAGGTCATTTTAGACAATTGTCTATTTTCAACCTTGTGGTAAGGCTTTTTCTGTTTCAGCATGGCTTGGCTCTTGTTCAAAAAGCCACCTACATAAGGACATGGCTTGAGTTGCTCCTAACCTCAACCTTATTGAACAGTCTTGGGATGATTTAGAACAGTGATTGTGACCCCAGCCTTCTCATCCAACACCAGCACCTGAACCCATGTTCTTTTGGTACCAATTGCAACAGACATACCCCAGAATCTTCTGAATAGCCTTCCCAGATGAGTGGAGGATGTTTTAATCACAAAGAAGTGCAAATCCATATTAAAGGCCATGCCATGCTTTATGATCAGGTATCCTCACCGATGGTAAAAAGAGGTGTGGCTGAAACCAGGGAACCCAATAAATGTCCCTTCGGCAGCTCGGTTTTAGTGCACTTCCAAAGGAGAGAGTAACTCTTATGAAGACATTTGTCCATTATTAGCCTTGTGGTAACAGTTTGGTAAAGGCCTTTTCTGTTTCAGCATGACTTGACTCTTGTTAAAAAAGCCACCGCCATAAAGACATGGTTTGATGGTTTTTGTGTTGAGGGACTTAAGTTGCCCCTGGCCTCAACCACAAAGAGGGGCAGATCCATAATAATGGCCATGGTTATTAAATGAGATGTCCAACAAGCTCATATTGGTGTGATGGTCAGGTGTCCCCACCAAGGGTGCAGAGAGGTAGGGCTGGAACCAGGAAACCCAATGAATGTCCTTTCAGAGCCTCGGTTTTAGGGAACTTCCAAGATAAGGGTAAATTCTAAGGAAGACAACTTTCCATTTCCAAACTTGTGGTAACAATTTGACAAAGGCCCTTCTCTGTTTCAGCATGACTTGGCTCTTGTTCAAAAAGCCACCTCATTAAGAACATGGTTTCATAGGTTTGGTGTTGGGGGACTTGAGTTGCCCCTGACCTCAACCACAAAGATGAGAAAATCCATATTTGGCCATGGTTTATGAATGAAGCTTATGTAGGTTTGATTGTCAGGTGTCATCACTAATGTTGCAGATAGGTGGGGCTGAAATCGGGGAACCCAATAAATGCCCTTTCCGAGGCTTGGTTTTAGAAGAAGAGGGTAACTCTAAGGAAGTCAGCATGGCAGATATGCTAATTACAGTAGAGGTGATATCTACCAATCTTTGACTTTCCTTCCTGCGTCTCAGGAATCCCAGGCATAAAATACATTTCTTATCCCAAGCTCCCATATGGTAGTTTTTGTAATATTCCACATACGAGGGCGCTCAGCGATCTCTTGCCGCCCTCAAAACTCATTTGTTGAATAAAAGATGCAGAGTCTCGAAGCCATTTACATCAGGAAAACCTTTTCTGCCAATTACTCACATGTGGCTGCTCTGCCCTCCGATGCATTTCATTGCGGGCAAGGCGTGATTTCTTTAACTATGGGCCCTATGCTAATGGAGTACAGGAAACCGAGCAGCTGTAGATTGGTGATCAATTATTAAAATCATACTTAATTGTTTTCAGAAGAGAATCGGCTGTAACCCCTTCACTCCCAGAAATGTGAGCAATTATCTCCATGCAAAGTCAAGGTGGGGGAAGAGAGATTACAGAATTACATTTCCGTGTCAGGGCAAGCATAGCTATAGTTCTATATGTCAGCTGTCTACAATCATCTTCTCTTATTGTAACATTTATTTTTCTTTCTGTACCGTACATGTCAAATAAATTGGCCACATATTAAATGATTGAAAAATGCTGTATTCTGTTTGCTACATTGTATTGACACAAACGCCTGCAGATGGCATTCTCATATACACTATATTACCAAAAGTATTGGGACGCCTGCCTGTACACGCACTGGAACTTTAACGGCATCCCAGTCTTAGTCCGTAGGGTTCAATATTGAGTTGGCCCACCCTTTGCAGCTATAACAGCTTCAACTCTTCTGGGAAGGCTGTCCACAAGTTTTAGGATGGGAATGTTTGACCATTCTTTCAGAAACACATTTGTGAGGTCAGGCACTGATGTTGGAGGAAAAAGCCTGGATCACAGTCTCCACTCGAATTCATACCAAATGTGTTATTTCCTCAACCCCAAATTCGCTCATCCATGTCTTTATGGACCTTGCTTTGTGCAGTGGTGCGCAGTCATGTTGAAACAGGAAGGGGCCATCCCCAAACTGTTCCCACAAATTTGGGATCATGAAATTGTTAAAAATGTCTTGGTATGCTACATAGTTAATCAGGTTGAAAAAAGACACAAGTCCATCTTGACGCTCTAAGAGTTCCCTTCCCCACACCATAAAACCCGCTCCGCCAAATGATTTGGACCAGTGTACAAAGCAAAGTCCATAAAGACATAGATAAGCAAGTTTGGGGTGGAATTTGACTGGCCTGCACAGAGTCCTGACCTCAACCTGATAGAACACCTTTGGGGTGAATTTGAGCGGAGACTGCGAGCCAGGCCTTCTTATCCAACATCAGTGTCTGACCTCACAAATAAGTTTCTGGAAGAATGGTCAAACATTCCCATAGACACTCCTAAACCTCATGGACAGCCTTCCCAGAAGAGGTGAAGCTGTTATAGCTGCAAAGGGTGGGCCAACTCAATATTGAACCCTACAGACTAAGACTGGGATGCCATTCATTAAAGTCAGGTGTCCCAATACTTTTGGTAATATATTGTCACAATTCTCAGAGATGCATTCTCAGTCATGTCCCCACTCTCTAGTGACTGGATAGGCTGCAGTCTCAGTGATGTCACCGGTCTCTAGTGAATGGATAGGCTGCAGTCTCAGTGATGTCACCGGTCTCTAGGGAATGGATAGGCTGCATTCTCAGTGATGTCACCGGTCTCTAATGAATGGATAGGCTGCAGTCTCAGTGATGTCACCGGTCTCTAGGGAATGGATAGGCTGCATTCTCAGTGATGTCACCGGTCTCTAGTGAATGGATAGGCTGCAGTCTCAGTGATGTCACCTGTCTCTAGTGAATGGATAGGCTGCATTCTCAGTGATGTCACAAGTCTCTAGTGAATGGATATGCTGCATTCTCAGTGATGTCACCAGTCTCTAGTGATTGGATAGGCTGCATTCTCAGTGATGTCACCGGTCTCTAGTGATTGGATAGGCTGCATCCTCAGTGATGTCACCAGTCTCTAGTGAATGGATAGGCTGCATCCTAAGTGATGTCACCGGTCTCTAGTGAATGGATAGGCTGCATCCTAAGTGATATCACCGGTCTCTAGTGAATGGATAGGCTGCATTTTCAGTGATGTCACCGGTCTGTAGTGAATGGATAGGCTGCATTCTCAGTGATGTCACCGGTCCCTAGTGAATGGATAGGCTGCATTCTCAGTGATGTCACCAGTCTCTAGTGAATGGATAGGCTGCGTTCTCAGTGATGTCACCGGTCTCTAGTGAATGGATAGGCTGCGTTCTCAGTGATGTCACCGGTCTCTAGTGAATAGATAGGCTGCATTCTCAGTGATGTCACCGGTCTCTAGTGAATGGATAGGCTGCATTCTCAGTGATGTCACTGGTCTCTAGTGAATGGATAGGCTGCATTCTCAGTGATGTCACCGGTCTCTAGTTGGTCTTACCAGTGATTTCATCAATTCCTTGTACTATTGAAATGAGCTCTGCAATATTCCTCATGTAACAAGCCAGTGCTATCACAGCGTAGGTAATAGACAGTAGCTTAGCCGAGTCTTTCAGCTCGGAGGACATGGAAGAAGTAGTTGCCTCTTTAATTCCTCTGCTCTCATTTAGTCACAGTTATGCTCCAGGGGATCGGTCAGACAATGCATTATATTATATAATCAGTTGCATTTAAGCCGGGGTATTAAACCTCTTTCTAAATCCATAAAGCCAGCTCCACATCACAGCAATAATAATATTATTAATAACCACGGCAAACTCCAAAGTGCTGCAAATTTTAAACTACTGTTTCCAGGAGGATTTTCAGCATCATGCAGAGTTCAAATATTCCTCTGAAGACTTCAAAATAGATCTGAGACATCATGGAGTAATTACGGCTCCTGACAATGATCGGCTCAGACTTTCTGCGGCTGGTTCACAAACAAAAGGACTTAGCCGCAGGAGTTGGGAGGCGCTGGCCTAGCTCATCTCTGTCCCATCGACGGCCAAGGCATCTTCATGTTCATGTGCCTGAACAGATAAATGTCTTTATGACCCTTGAGAAAATATTAAAGCGGTGGCGAAACAAACCTGCCCCCCTGACTCGCACCAGACAACACCCCCCCCTACGGGAGACAGACGGGAATCAGTGGTGGTGGGGCTCCTGGAACTTGCCCCTGGCCTCCTTACTCGCACTAACACATGACCACCCCCCGCCCGGACGGGTGGGGCGCCATCCATGTCTAGCCCTCACCCCCGTGGGAGATAGATGGGAATCGGAGGCGGTGTGGGCTCCTGGAAGTTGCCCCTGACCCCCTCGCTCGCACTAGCACATGAACCCCCCCCCCGCGCGCCCGGACGGGTCGGACGCCATCCATGTCTAGACCCCACCTCCCCCCTCCCAGAGGGAGACAGACGGGAATCAGAGGTGGTGTGGGCTCCTGGAAGTTGCCCCTAGCCCCCTTGCTTGCACACTAGCCCCCCTGAGCGCAGACGGGTCGGACACCATTCATGTCCTTACCTTAGGAGGTGGTGCTGGTGACTCGGGGTAGGCCTCCTGCCCCTACACCTGCTTCAGCTTGCCCTGACACGGGGCCGTTGCTTCTCATCCCGGCTGAAAGTGTGACACAATTGGCCAGGGAGCCCTAAGACTCCTCCCTGGCCAATCTGGTCTCAGGACCCGCTTCCTGATTGGCTGGGAGGAGTATCAAGAAGACAATAGTGAATATTAATTCGCTATTGTCACACAACTGGGTATGCTCTGCGCCCCGAGCCCATCCTTTTTAAAGCCAATTAGAGTCTCAGGCTCTAATCACATGCTTCAAAAAAAAAGTTAGAGGCGTTTGTTATTTAAAAAAAAAAATCTTCTAGATGCAAACGAGGCAAAATGCCGTTTTAAGTGTCGGTTTCTAGCCATCAAAAAAATTGTTCAGGGGGAGGTTGAAAAAGCGTCCCGTGTAAATGTAGCCTTGCTTGCTTGCATTGCGAAGATGAGGGTCCCCCCCTTGTGAGTCAATCTATAGCGTGCAATCTGACCTCCCTGCCCATCATTTCTGTTTTAGAGCATCAACTGATATGTAAGCCTGCTAGATAGAAGTCGTCCTTGCATAAGGCTCCATTCACACTTTGCGATTCTGCTCGCGACTACAAATTGAGCGACGATCGCTGCACAGCACGTGTTTGAGTACCATTGCCCTTTAATGAAATCCCGAACGCGATGCCATTTTGCAGCAATTGTCACACGGCAATCGTGGCAAACCACGCCTTTAAAAATCGTATGATGCTTGTCACCTGAAAAGAAGCAGGATTTTCTTTTTAGGGTGACTAATGATCATAGGACAGCCCATTCGAGTGAATTGGCTGACCCTATACAACACATAAAATTGCATGCAAATCGCTCAACCAAATTCTCAACCGGGATCACTTGTTCCCTTTACGCAAAAGTGTAAATCCAGCCTCTCTGGCAGACAGTGATGAATTTGAAATGTTCCTATGTATTGTCAATGTATATCATTTTCATTGCCGTGCAATGGGGCTATTAACTGCATGTTTTTGTCTAGGGGAATGCAGAGCGGAGATATACTTACCTAATCCGCAGATCCTCCAAGCGCAAGACCGGTCCCACCGCTCCTGCCCCCCCTCGCACGCTAGCGGTCTTGTGAATGGACTGTTCCTGACATCATCACGCCCATAGACCGGCTCTAGACGTGAGGGCGGCAGGAACTGTCCACTGCTGGACATGGGGGAATGCGGTTTTCAGGAGAATCGAAGGATCAGTAAAGTATAGCCTTTCGGTGTGCCGCTGGACAAAATGAGCAGTGCATGGGAGAAAAAAACAAATGAATGGAGTTATTCTTTAAATGTATTTAGTAAAAAAAAAAAATATATATATATATATATATATAGAGAGAGAGAGAGAGATCTATATAGATATATATAAATGGTTGCAAACAATACTAGGCTTTCTGATAAGTAAACCCAGTACTAGTTAATTGTCATGAGTTAAAATGTGAAGTATTACCATTACAAATTTAAAAGGATAAATAAATAATAGTACTGGGGCAACACAGTGGTGTAGAGGGTAGCACTCTTCCCTAGCAGCAAAAGGGTCACTGGTTTGAATCCCAACCACGACACTACCTGCCTGGAGTTTGCATGCTCTCCCTGTGCCTGTGTGGGTTTCCTCCGGGTACTCCGGTTTCCTCCCACACTCCAAAGACATGCTGGTGGTAGGTTAATTAGATGTGAGTTAGGAACCTTAGATTGTAAGCTCCTTGACGGTAGGGACTGATGTGAATGTGCAATGTATATGTAAAGTGCTGCGTAAATTGACAGCGCTATATAAGTACCTGAAATAATGATAATAATAGTACTGAAAAATAAGTAGAATAAACACACACATATTCCCTCCTAGTATTTACAATGTGGCATTTTCCCTATTTCTGACCCATCGCCGCCCTGCCTTTTGCTGTAACATTGTAGCGGTAGAAGTGTATGCACTTGATATTTATTAAGTCCAGCAGCTGCTATAGTCCCGTCCCACGTTCTCCTCTCGGTGCCCTTCGTAGTCTGCAAAGAAATCAATGAATCATTCCTTGACTGTCTCGGCTGTAGGTCACAACAAGCTGCAGACACTTAAACATCTTTCGCCGCCCCGTGTTTACGTCTTTTGCGGTCCCTATATGAACGTTTCGCGTGCGCCGCCGTCTGCAAGCAAAGCTTTTTGTTTACTTGCAAAGTTCTCCTACCATCTGCTCAAAAAAAAAAAATCATCTACAGCCGTCTGTGGGTGGCAGAACGGACTTTAAAGTAGATTTTTAGTGCATTTGAGGTCATGAAGGCCAGCTTGCCATGGGCCTTGGTCTTACTGTTTAAAGTTGGGTTCCAGGAAAACATGGCTGAAATGCATATGCCTTAACTGTTTAACCTGCCAAAAGAATTAAAATTTGTGTCCACCAAATGTTGTGCACACACCCATAAGACAGCCCCACCAGTTCTTTGAAGACCATGCTAACTACACTGCAGTTCAGAATAGTCCTGGTCCCGCCCCTACTTTGGCAATAAAGGAGCTCTAGTATTTGGATGGAGTCAATCCTTGCCCTTCCATGTTAGCATGTTCTTATAGTAGAAGCCATGACCCTTCTTCTCCTAGTTTGCCTTGAAGGACACTAGCTGCTTGCATGATGATTCTCTTGTTAAGTACATAATTGGACTAAAAGGTACGTCAACCCTAACAAAAAACGTATCTTATTTGGTTCCTCTTGGTCTGTTAAATATACCAGTGAAAGTGTTTTGGTATATCTGTCCAAAAAGTGAAATGAAGCAGTGCTTTCCATTTTGAAACCGCTGGTCGCTACTAGACTGTGGGGAGTGGACCTGGTATCTGCTTCTAACCATTCCTTTTTTCACCCATCCATGTCACCAAATCATTCAAGACTGTGGGGTTTGTAGCTAGTCTCTGTTTCTGACCATTCTTTTCCCCACCCATCCATGTCATTACATCATCCAAGACTATGGGGGGTGAAGCTGGTCTCGGCTCACAACTACTCCTTTCTCTACCCATCCATGTCATTGCATCATTCAAAGCTGTGGGGAATGTAGCCTGTTTCTGCTTCTGACCACTCCCTTTCTTGACCATTCATGTCATTACATCATCCAAGACTATAGGAGGTGGAGCTAGTCACTGTTTTTGATTATTCCTTTCCCCACCCATTCTTTTCATTGCGTCATTCAAGACTATGGGAGAGATGGAACAGATCTCTGCTAATGACCACTTCTTTCCCCGCCCATCCATGTCTTACATCACCCAAGACTGTTGGAGTTGGAGATGGTCTACTCTTTCCTTCGCCTCTCCATGCCATTACATCATCTAAGACTGTGGGGGATGGATCCAGTCTCTGCTCATGAATACCCCTTCATTCGCCTATCCATGTCATTACATTATCCAAGATTGTGGGGGTTGGAACCAGTCCCTGCTCATGGATACTCCTTCTTTTGCCTATCCATCTATCCATGCCATTACCTCGTCCAAGACTATGGGGGGGGGGGGGGGCTGGAGCTAGTTACTGCTTTTGATCACTTCTTTCCCCACCAATTCCTATCATTACATCTTTCGAGACTATGGGGGGGGGGGGCATGGAATTGATCCCTGTTAATTACCACCCCTTTCCCTGTCCATCCATGTCATTACATCATTCAAGGCTGTGGGGGTTTGAGATGGTGTCTGCTCATGACTACTCCTTTCTATGCCTATCCATGCCATTACATCATCCAGGACTGTAGGGGGTGGAGCTGGTCCCTGTTAATGGCTTCTCCTTTCACCATCCATGTCATTACATCATCCAAAACTGTGGGGAATCTAGCATGTTTCTGCTTCTGACCACCCCTTTCCTTGTCCATCCATGTCATTACATCATCCAAGACCGTGGGGGTTTGAGCTGGTGTCTGCTCATGACTACTCCTTTCTTCGCCTATCCATGCCATTACATCACCCAAGGCTGTGGGGGGTGGAGCTGGTCCCTGCTCAGGACTTCTCCTTTCTCCAACCATCCATGGCATGACATCATCCAAAACTGTGGGAGATGTAGCATGTTTCTGCTTCTGACTATTCCTTTCCCTGCCTATCCATGTCGTTACATCATCCAAGACTATGGAGGTTGAGCTAGTCACTGATTCTGATCACTCCTTTGCTCGCCCATCCATTTCATTACATCATTCAAGACTAGGGGGGTGTGGAACCGGTTGGAGCCGGTCTCTGCTCATGATCACTACTTCCTTCACCCATCTATGCTATTGCGTCATCCAAGACTGGGGGGGGGGGGGGGCGGAGCTGGTCTCTGCTGCTGACCACTCCTTTCCCTGCTCAACTATATCATTACATCATTCAAGACTGTAAGGGTTGGAGCCATTCTCTGCTCATGACTATTCCTTCCTCTGCCCATCCAAGTGATTACATCAACCAAGACTGTGGGGTGTTGGAACCAGTCTCTGCTCATGACCACTCCTTTTCTCACCCAGCCATGACATTGTATGATCTAGGACTATGGGGGATGGAGCTGGTCTCTGCTTTTAGACTCTACTTTCTCCACCCATCCATGTCATTACATCATCTGAGATTATAGAGCATGGGTGCTCAACCTATGGCCCTCCAGCTGTTGCAGAACTACAAGTCCCATGAAGCATTCCAAGCTGACAGTTAAAAGCATGGCTCCCAAGGGCAGAGGCATGATTGGACTTGTATTTCCCCCACAGCTGGAGGGCCACAGATCGAGCACCCATGCTATAGAGCAACCATTCTGAACCAGGGTTCAATGGAACTTTAAGGTTCCTTCAGAGGTTGCTAGGGGTTCCTTGAGCCACAACTGGCTGACTTCCTATCTGATGGTGCCTGCATAGTTTCGAGTCCAAAGCCACTTAGCAGTGCAAGTGGCACTACAATGGTTATCTTTTTTTTAGCTGTCTGTAAGGGTGGCATTTTGATAACCACTGTAAGGGGCATTTTTTCCACTTACCCCTGATGAATTCATTTTAGCAGGGTTTCCTGAGACCTTAACATTGTTTCAAGGTTTCCTTTGGGGTGAAAAGGCTACGAATGACTGTTATAAGGGATGGAGCCAGTGTCTGCTTGTTTCCTTGCCCATCTACAAACATCTATTGCCTATAATCTTTAAAGGAATGACTATTCTAATTAGATGGGAATTTGTATGTCCAAGGGGCAATTTAGGCACATGACTTGAGGTGCCACACAGGATACGCCTACTGCCCTTGACATTTTCACTGTAGATGATGTCACTAGTACCTTCAGTCTTGTTTTTTTAAGCATATTAGCAATTTTAAGATAAAAAAAATACTGAATTGACTGAAGTTGGGTAGATGGAGGATTGGGAGCTTTGGAAGGAGAATCACGGGGGTTTACTTTTAAATGTTGCAATTGTGAGCAACCTGTTACTTTATCTGGTTCTCAAAGCAAAAACAACCCCAGATAGGAATTATGTTGGGTGAAGAATTGATATTCAAACCTTTACCTGTGCCATGGTATGTGTGTTGAATCCTGTAACTTGTCAATTGTAATTTGTATTTTAAACATTTATGATCTCAAACACATTACAATTCCGTTTTATAGTTCCCAATATTCCAGTTGAGTCATTTTTTATTACCACCAAAAGATTTAAAATATTTTCCAGGCCCATTTTGCTACTGCTTTGGTTGTCACACGGGATACATTGTAGACGTACTGCCGAGGCTCATAATATGGTTGTACTTGGTTAACCCCTTAATGACCTCCCTGCTTACATTTGCACCATAATCTGCTAACCTGCAGTATCTGTGTTATCTTTCTTTTTTAAGGCTTTATTGCTATTATTTTACTTGGTGATCTTAGCAGTAACACACCTCCTGTCCTAATGTGGCAAGATTCTTACTGTAGTGTTGTCCACTTAGAAGAAGACTACAGAACAATAAAAAAGCAAATGAGATCAATTTATTGTTAAGGGTTATATACCCATGTAGGACCATTGATGATTGTGGTTGTAGTGTGTGTGTGGGACTACCTAACAGTTCTGCGTTGCTGCATTCTTTCAAAATTTAAAAATGTTACATTGTGCTTCTTCAGGACCTGGCCCCTTTTTCCTTTTTACAAATAGGATAGGAAGTCAAGGCACTCCAATCAAATGAATATTACTGTTTTTATTGGACTTATGTGTCACATAAGTCCAAGAATACCAATGTTTCAGGACCTCACAGGGTCCCTTCCTCAAGATGACATAGTGGCCACGCAGGGTTCCTTCCTTAAGGTGACATAGTGGCCTCCCAGGGTTCCTTCGTCAAAACAACATAATGGCCTCGCATTGTCCCTTCCTCAAGACAACATGGTGGCCTCCCATGTTTCTTTCCTCAGGGTAACATAGTGGCCTTCTAGGGTTGCTTTTTCGAAGACGACATAGTGGACTCCCAGGGTGCCTTCCTCAAGACAACATAGTGGCCTTCCAGAGTCCCTTCCTCAAGGTAACATGGTGGCCTCCAGCATCCCCCTTCCTTAGGGTAAGATAGTAATCTTCTACAGTTGCGTCCTCAAGGTGACATAGTGGCTTCCCAGGGTCCCTTACTCAAGACAACATAGTGGCTTTGCAGGCTCCTTTCCTTAAGACAAGATAGTGGCCTCTCAGGCTCTCTTCCCCAAGGTGATATAGTATACTTCCAGGGTCCCTTCCTCAAGGCAATATAGTGGCTTTGCAGGCTCCTTCCCTTAAGGCAACATAGTGGTCTTGAAGCCTCCCTTCCTCAAGGTAATATAGTGGCCTTCCTGGGGGTCCTGCCTCAAGGCAATATATCGGTCTTAAAGACTCCCTTCCTTACAGTGACATACTGGCCTCCAAGGGTCCCTTCCTCAATGCAACATAGTGGCTTTGCAAAGTCCCTCAAGGCAACATAGTACTCTCCCAGTGTACCTTCCTCAAGAAAACAAAGTGCCCCCCTAATGTCCTTTACTCAAGGTGACATAGTGGCCTCACAATGGACCTTTCCTCAAGGGGACAAAATGGTCTGCCAGGGTCACTTTCTCCAGGCGACATTGAGACACAGGCCACTCATCTTCAATCTTGAGGATGGGATCCTGAAAGGCACGAAAATGTAAGTATTCTTCTTGGACTCAAGTGACACTGTCTTCAAAATAAAACATGTAATATGCATTTGGATTGGCGTGTTGGTGACTTCCAATCTTTATATCTGGTTTTGGCTTGGCGCCATCCGTTGCCATCACTACGAGCGCCCACAGTCAAGTACTGTTAGGAGTGCAGCTTCAAACCTCAGACTTTGCTGTCCTTTCCACAAAAGTCAGGTCCTCCTTTCATTTCACCTCATCCTTTTCATAGAAATCCCCTTCGGGCTTTCTGTTTATGGTAACAATATACCAGCAAAATGAGAAAGAAAATCATGAAAAAATCATGAGGAAGAAGCCGGGTCTGATGAATTCCTCACAGCGGAGCCGCGGCCTTTCCTACGTTACCTCAGAAAATTGAACATCTATCACCGGCGGTCAGAAGGGGCTGTCAAGCACAGCTGTGCAGTCTTGGAGAACGCGGCGAGCGGGGCCTGCATCCCGTGTTTTATGGGGCTCCACATGAAGGTGAAGGAAAGGGCGATATTTTCTACCTGGGAGAAGGTTGATGAGTTAGGAGATGAGGTACAAATCCTGAAGCTACTATCCTATATCTCTAGCACTTGCACGCAAGCGTAACTGCCTCCGTGTTCACCGCCGGAGCGGCACGGCATTCTCTGGCCACGCGGCATCCGTGAATTATATTGATATAAACTCTGCCAGGGCCCCCGCCACATCGTGTAGCTCTATATTCGAAAATATTTCCGTATTAATATATACAGGAGGCTGCGGGAAGTTTAATATGGCTGACTGAAATTTATCTTGGCTTTTGGCGCCTCTGCGCCGACGTAGGTTTGTCTGCAGTACATTAAACGGCTTTAAAAATGTAGAACGCTTACATAAACTAAAGGGGATGAATCTGATCCCTCTTGAAGGGCTTCCCATGTTCAGTAGTCTGTTTGCATTACTGCATCTGAAATGTATTCAATTAATAGTCAGGGAGAAGAAACAGACACCCAATTATGGCCATTTGTAATTGGATGAGTTGAGGATCCTTGCCGGCCAGCTGCTGGGGTTGAAACAATAAGAAAAATGCCGGCTTTTCAAGCCTAAAGTCAAAGTGGACCTTTCAATAGCTTTAAGCAGCCCATAGATTATGCAGGTGCTATGAGGAAGGCTTCGGCCGAAACGCGTTAGTATTTCAGATGTAGCAGAAGAAGCATCTGAGTTGCCGGCATTTTTTACTCCAAAGGGAAATCACAGGGCTCCATAATCCTACTTGACAGGGCCCCCCGGCCAGAGCTAACTGAGGGCATAGATGTATCAATTTCTTTCTTTGCAGCCTCATTTGCAAAGATGAATGAATTTGAAGCACTCTGAAGCTTCTTGCTCACTCACACACTGAAGCATAGTAAACACAGTGATGAATGGACACAGGAGTGATTGGTACCTATCACTCACTGTGTCCATTCAGAAAAGGAAGGGGCCAATAAATGATATATTTACTGGCCCCTTTACCCGCTCTCTATCCTGAAACATCCCACTGTGTGCCCGTAGCAGTTTCCGGCAGGAGAGGAGGGAAACTGGCAGCGCTGCGGGGGAATGGGACACACAGGGGGACCTGGACAGCATATGGAAGGGGTGCGTATGCTAGAACCACCCCCCCCCCTGCAGTGCAGCTGGAGGGAGAAGCTGTCAGCACTGCAGTGGGAAGAGGATTGGTGTCTGCAATAAGACAGTACAGCTGGCCCTCCTGCTCACCAGGTGCCCCCCTTTTAAACTGATGGGGCCCGGGCCCAGTACAGGGGGGCTGGCTGTACTGTCTTATCAGCAGCTTTGGTTGAGGGAATCCCTCCTGCAGTTCTTTTCTGCCAGTGGGGAGCCTTCCCTGCCAGCAGAATGCAATGATCACTGCTCGATAGATCAACTCCAGTACCACCAGCCTGGTCTTAGATGCATCAAATCTCAGCTGGTACCTGTTGAACCAGGCAAGATTCATTCTATCGATGGCCGGCTTTACTGGTCTGCATGAACAAATCCCCAGTGTGCCACCAATGCCAGGCCCATAAGAAGGCTTTTCAGCAGAAGGGGTGCAAAAAGATCAGGTCTTACAACCTATGAAGCTGAAATAGTTCGCAGCTCATGAATGAAGGACCTTGCCCTGACATTACACACTACCAAGGGCATAGCAATAGGGGTCTCAGGGGTCACAATTACGACCCCTCCCATTCTCCAGGGGGCCCGTGCTGCCTTACATTTTTACCAAATTGATTATAAATGTGCACAAGGGATTTTTTTAGAAATATATTTTCTGATTAATGTGTATGGGTTAAGCACCTTTTTCCAAAATATTTTAAATTACCCTCTCAGTATGTAAATAAAGCTCTGGAATAACTTTTTAGCCACTTGGAATATCTTTGCGTGCGGTGGAAGCGGGGGGGGGGGGGGGGGCCCG
>BLSH010164475.1:408413-430696 GCA_018402905.1 Glandirana rugosa | reverse complement strand
CAGGAGGAAGAGGATGAGGCATCCACACAGGTAGAACCCCTCCTCACCGGCAGCCTGCACGGACATTGTATTACTCTGTACTGGTTGGTGGCAGGGGGGGGGGGTGAGCTCTGAACTGCAATCTGTGGGGGAGAGAGCTTTGTATTTGGGGAGGAGATGTATACAGGCAACCCTCAACCCCGAACTCTGTACACATTGCACCCCCTCAACCCTGCACGCCGTACACAGCACACCCCCTCAACCCTGCACTCCGTACACAGCGCACCCCCTCAACCCTGCACGCCGTACACAGCACACCCCCTCAACCCTGCACTCCGTACACAGCGCACCCCCTCAACCCTGCACGCCGTACACAGCGCACCCCCTCAACCCTGCACGCTGTATACAGTGCACCCCCTCAAGCCTACATGCCATACACAGTGCACCTCCTCAACCCTGCACTCTGTAAACAGCGCACCCCCTCAACCCTGAACTCTGTACATAGCGCATGCCCTCAACCCTGCACGCCATACGCAGCGCACCCCCTAAACGCTGCACGCTGTATACAGTGCATCAGGTAGGTTAGTGCAGTGGTCAGTGTAGGAATCAGGTAGGTTAGTGTAGTGGTCAATGTAGGAATCAGGTAGGTCAGTGTAGTGGTCAGTGTAGGAATCAGGTAGGTCAGTGTAGTGGTCAGTGTAGGAATTGGGTAGGTTAGTGCAGTGGTCACGTAAGTCAGTGTAAGAATCAGGTTGGTCAGTACTACTGTACTAGTGGAAGGGACTCAGGGAGTGCTAAAAGTCAGCGGGTTAGGGGGCACACATTTCTTGCCTTGCCCCAGGGCTGACAATACATGCTACGCCCCTGCCTCTGATCATAAATCCATCCCCCCTACAAATTTCCCCTCCCAGGACAAATACACTCCCCCACCCCCAAATGCCCTCTTCTATTACTAACCCCCCCCCCAATTCCTCCCCAGCACAAATCCCCCTAATCATCCCTACCAGCACAAGTCTTCCCCCTTTCCTAACACAAATCAACCCTCCTAGTACAAATCTCCACCCCTCCAAATTACCCCTTCTAGCACAACCTCACAAATCCCCAACGTGCTCAGGGCAGCCACCCCTCCTGCCTTGTCCCGGCCCTGCACAGAAAGCTCACCTCTGAAAAGCTATACCAAACCAACAGTGATTCAAGCTAAGCTACACTCAGCCTTTATGTGGGGTTGCCCTTTTGTTGAAGGATCTCCAGCCTTCTCTTTGGTCTTGCGCAGTTAGGCTCCTCTCCTGTTCTGAAATGGCTTACTCTGATTTCACTGCATGCTAGAAGCAGCAGCAGATCAGAATGAGCCCATCTCATTTTCGGTAGGACGTTCAGCATTATTTAGGCCAGGGTTTCTCAACCAGGGTTCCATGGAACTCTAGGGTTCATCCAAAGGTTGCTAGGTGTTCTTTGAGCAATGAGACATTTCTGGCATGTCTGCCTCTCAGATATTCTTCACACTGACGACCACACTAATGTATGATGAGCTGTAGATATATAGTAATATTTAGGCAGGGTTCCCTGAGACTGGAAAGTTATTTCAAGGATTCTTCTGTGTTTAAAAGCTTGAGAAAGGCTGATCTTGGCCTTTTCTCCCCAGCCTGGTTGTCCCTGGCCAACTCCTTACATTTTATTCATTCATTTGTTCAGCATCACATTTGGGCATTACCTAAGGCAGTCTGCATGCAAATGTGCAAATGGAATGCCTGTTCCTCCAGACACCCATCCATCAAGGCATTTTGATATTTGTATAACCCCTCCCAAGAGCCAACCCATTGCTTGCAAGGGGCCTGAGGGATCTTGAGAGGAGTGCCAAGGTAGGGTGCTGTGATGCCTTATAGCAGGGGTCCTCAAACTATGGCCCTCCAGTTGTTCAGGAACTACAATTCCCATCATGCCTAGTCATGTCTGTGAATGTCAGAGTTTTACAATGCCTCATGGGATGTGTAGGTCCGCAACAGCTGGAGGGCCGTAGTTTGAGGATCCCTGCCTTATAGGATGCTACGTAAAGCACCCTGCAGACCCTTCCCTGTAGCCATGGTCCACCTGAAGTGCATAGAGAAGTACAGAGATACATTGATGACATCATTAGCTCATAAATTAAGATATGTGATGAAAATGGAAAGGTTTTATTTAAAATCTGCAAAATATAAGCAGATTAAACTTCAACTTTAAAGTTCTTCTGTAAAGTATTCCTGTGTTGATTGTCTAAGCATTCTTTCCACTCCTCTACGTTCCCTATGATCTCCACATGCTTCCATCTCCTCTCCTGTTTGGAACAATTTTAGCCTCCAGCCCAGCCTCTGTTTTCTCATCCTTTGCGCTGTACATTCTCCTTCTAGGAGACAATCAGAGAGTAGACCTCAATGTGTAATGTACTTGAACAACCAGCTTCTCATTGCAGGAAGCCATTGTAATGGTGGCGGTGTCAGGACTAGGTCAAGGCACAGTCAACACGCAACAATAGAGATGTAGGCTGGCGCGCTTTTTTGGTGCTGAGATGCTGGAACAGTTAGATCTTGGAGTGAGAATGGGGACTTTGGTGGTTAAAAAGTTAATAAATTCCCAGTTTAGTGTCTGTTGACCCTGTCTTTAACATCACACGAGGCATCTTAGCACCTCATGTAGGTGTCAATTCAATATGGCCTATTTTTTTTTTTTTACAGATGTACATCCTGAGGGTTAGTATACACAAGTATTTATGTCTGTCTTCGCTTTGAGAAGGAATTTTGATGGATGAATAGAATTAGGATCCAGGCTTTTTGGAGAGGTGTTTACACAAAACATAATCCTAAATTAAAAAAATATTATTTGCCCAATTGTACCATAGTAAAAGATGGAATGACAGAGGTTTACTCTATAAAACATACAAACTACAGGCGGTCCCTGGGTTACAAACAAGATAGGGACTGTAGGTTTGCTCATAAGTCGAATTTGTTTGTAAGTGGGAACAGGTACATTTTTTAAGTGTAGCTTCAGCCAAAACAAATATTTTTAAGCTTTTTGGATAGCATAGGGAAGGGGTAACACCCCTGTAATGTTTGTTTTGCTGTCTATGTTTCTGTTCAGAAGATTTCACCTCACTTCCTGTCCCAATGATAATTGGGTTTTGAAAATTTTGGGTTGTTGTGGAAACAAACCTTGGTGATAAATCATCAGTGGAGACCCCTTTTCCCATAATGACTCTTACAGGAGTGAATTTCCCTTCCTAGGGGGAGATTTCCTCTCACTTCCTGTTGTCTCCCTCCGTTTGTAAGTAGGAGTCGTTCATAAGTCGGATGTTCATAACTAGGGGACTGCCTGTACTGTATATGGCCCAAAGTCTGGACATTTGACCATCACACCTACTTACATGACCAAAAGTCTGTGGACAACCCTCACAATAATTGTGTTTGTGTGTTTCCGATAAAGGCTACTGTTGGTTTTACAGCATACAAAAACATTTTGGACAAATGTGCCCTTCCAACCTTGTGGCAACAGTTTGGTGAGGGTCCTTTTCTTTTCTGCCATGTGTACAAAGCCAGCTCCATTAAGACGTGGTTTGATGAGATTGGTGTGGAGGAACTCAAGTGACCTTTGTAGAGACTTGACCTCATCCCTACTGATCACCATCCAAAAATACATGTTTTTCATGAGTTTGGTGTGGAAGAACATCAGTGGCCTTCACAGAGACTTGACCTCAATGGTACTGAACACCATCTGCAAAGACATGGTCTGATGCGTTTGGTGTGGGGGAACTCATGTTCCCTGTGCAGAGACTTGACCTCAACCCTATTGAACACCATCCGTAAAGACATTGTTTGATGAGTTTGGTATCTAGGAACTTGAGTGGCCTGTACAGAGCCCTAGAATAGAAAAGGGGGAGTGTTCCGCACAGCGGATATTAAATTATAATATTCATCTCTGAGCTGCAGCCTCCACCTCAAAGCTACCCCCAAAGGAGAGGGGTTGGTTTGAATAATATAGTCAGATTATGATGGGTATGGCGCTGCTGCCCTGGTAAAAAGGATGATTTGTGTGTCTTGCGTTCTGAATAGGACAAGCCGCTGTGGAGCTATGGAGCTAGGACCGGAAGTGACGAGTGACGTACGGTACACTCTACGCGTTTCGTCATCAGGACGTCTACTCCCTATCAAGTTCATAGGAAAATTACATGTCATAAACATCATACCCATCAAAATACATACTAGTATTGAGCAGCACCATGCCCATCATAATCTGACTGTACAGAGCCCTGACCTCAACTCTACAGATCACCTTTGGGATGACTTAAAATGCAATTGTGAGCCAGATCTTCTCATCCAACATCAGTAACTGACCTTGCAAATGCTCGTTTGGCTCAATAAGCACAAATTTCTGTAGACAGGCTCCAAAAACCTATGGAAAGCCTTCCCAGGAGAGTTGAGGTTTTTATAGCCACAAATGGGGCCATTTCTTCTCAATGCCCATGATTTTAGAATAGGATGTGCAACAAGCTTTTAAGCTTTCTTCTGGATGAGAGAATTGAGTACTCAATTTTCTTTCTCACAATTGCACTAATACGGCTACAATCACCTTAAGCATTTAAAGTGAATGTAAACCCTTACATATAACCAGTGAAGTGACTGGCCTCAAGTGATACACAGAACTCAAACAAATCCTCCTACATACATTGCACCTGTTTATCTGCAGTCTTCTGTTCTCTACAGTTGTTCAAAGTCCAGAATGTATACAGCTCGACTGAGCTTTCAGAAAACAGGGTTTGGGAAGCTAAAGTTACACTCAGTAGGGCACAGTGGAGAGAGATGGGAGCTCATTGGAGAAAAGGGAAGGGTCCACTTTACTTAGCACACAGGGCTCAAGCTGTTAATCACAAGCTGTGTGCTGGGGCTCCCTCCCCTGTCACCTTTTTATCTCTTGGTGTCAGGAAAACCTGTCAGAAGTGACTCATGCACATAGCAAAGAACAAGGCAGCAGAGAGAAATGACACTTAGTGCTCTGGATTGAGACGCGCACACACAATAAAGGAATGTGCTTTGTTCATATTTCATGTCAAAGGTTTACAACCAATAAACATATGCTGTCACCTTACCTATTCAGGGTGAACTGATGGTGTCTTTGCAAAGGTCCTAACCCCCTAAAATTCCTCTTGGCAGCGTTCCACTGCTGCCCCTTCCTCCGTCGCAGCCGGTGACAATGCCCAGTGCTTCTGAGTATACTGGAGTGACTCCTCCCCCATGGCAGTGCTCACGTCTAGTAGCCAATCACCAGTACTTAGCACTGTCACATGACAGAGGAAGTGATGTCACCACCCACAAGGATCTGACACCAGCCAACACTGGGGATTATAGTGCCAGCAGCAAAAAAGAAACTGTAGAGGTGTGCTGCCACGCAGAATTTTAAGGGGTCTGGACTGGTCCTTTGCAAGGATACTGCCACCTCATCCTTAATTGGCAAGGTGACAGGGTCTCTTTACCTCCATCTGCGGCAGGATTAAATTCTCCCTGTCCTGATATCAGGCTAATAGGCTCAGGCAGCGTTTGATGTATTGCATGGATATCAGTGTAGTACTTTGCATTCAAGGCACTGACATAAGAATGCACGGGAGCCCTTCCATGTGCTTTAACCCTCTGAATTCTATTAATGGGTTTAATTTCTTCTATTCATGGTAGGCCAGTAACAGAATTAACCCTTCCCTCTTATTACAGAGCTAATATAAGACTGATACTTTCCCCATCTCACGGGTCAGGGAAAGGATTGAGGTCTTCCGCCTACGATGGTCCTCAACTTCTTCCCGCAATCACCGACTTGATAAGATTACATTTCTTTATACAGTGAGGGAAAAAAGTATTCGATCTCCTGCTGATTTTGTATGTTTGCCCACTGACAAAGAAATGATCAGTCTATAATTTTAATGGGCGGTTTATTTTACCCAGTGAGAGACAGAATGACAACAAAAATATCCAGAAAAACACATTTAAAATAAGTTATAAATTGATTTGCATTTTAATGAGTGAAATAAATATTTGATCCCCTATCAATCAGCAAGATTTCTGGCTCCCAGGTGTCTTCTATACAGCTAACAAGCTGAGATTAGGAGCACTCTATCTTAAAGGGAGTGCTCCTAATCTCAGCTTGTTACCTGTATAAAAGAAGCCTGTCTACAGAAGCAATCAATCAATCAGATTCCAATCTCTCCACTATGGCCAAGACCAAAGAGCTGTCCAAGGATGTCAGGGACAAGATTGTAGACCTACACAAGGCTGGAATAGGCTACAAGACCATCGCCAAGGTGAGAGGGTGACAACAGTCGTTGCAAATTTTTGCAAATGGAAGAAACACAAAATAACTGTCAAACTCCCTCGGTCTGGGGCTCCATGCAAGATCTCACTTCGTGGAGGTTCAATGATCATGAGAACAGTGAGGAATCAGCCCAGAACTACACGGGAGAATCTTGTCAATGATCTCAAGGCAGCTGTGACCATGGTCACCAAGATAGCGATTGGTAACACACTACGCTATGAAGGACTGAAATTCTGCAGTGCCCGCAAGGTCCCCATGCTCAAAAAAGCACATGTACAGCCCGTCTGAAGTTTGCTAATGAACATCTGAATGATCAGAGGAGAACCTAGTAAAAGTGTTGTGGTCAGATGAGACCAAAATAAAGCATCAACTCAACTTGCTGTGTTTGAAGGTGGAGGAATGCTGCCTTTGACACCATCCCCAATATCAGACATGAAAGTGGAAACATTATGATTCGGGGGTGTTTTTCTGCTAAGGGGACAGGACAACTTCACTGCATCAAAGGGACAATGGATGGGCCATGTACCATCAAATCTTGGATGAGAACTTCCTTCCCTCAGCCAGGGCATTGAAAATGGGCCATGGATGGGAATTCCAGCATGACAATGACCAAACACACAGCCAAGGCAACAAAGGAGTGGCTCAAGAAGAAGCACATTAAGTGGAGTGACCTAGCCAGTCTCCAGACCTTAATCCCTTAGAAATTATGTGGAGGGAGCTGAAGGTTTGAGTTACCAAACTTCAGCCTCAAAAACTTAATGACTTGGAGAGGTTCTGTAAAAAGGATTGGGACAAAATCCCTCCTGAGATGTGAGCAAACCTGGTGGCCCAACTACAAGAAACGTCTGACCTCTGTGATTGCCAGCAAGGGTTTTGCCACCAACTACTAAGACATGTTTTGCGAAGGGGTCAAATACTTATTTCCCTCATTAACATGCAAATCAATTTATAACTTTTTTGAAATGCGTTTTTTTGGATATTTTTGTTGTTATTGTGTTTCTCACTGGTAAAATAAACCGACCATTAAAATTATAGACTGATCATTTCTTTGTCAGTGGGCAAATCTACCAAATCAGCAGGGGATCAAATACTTTTCTCTCTCGCTGTACATATTACCATATTCAAAGTAAAGATGGCCATACACTACTAGAATGTCGCTGGACAATTTTCAAGCCTTAAGGGCGCATTCACATAAGGCACAATGAGCTGCATTGATCAGCGCAGGCTTAGCGCACATAGGAAACAGTGCATAAAGTTGGATGAAGTTTTTTTTTTGTCACTTTCAATAAAGTTAAAAGAAAAATCTAAACAGTGCAATGCATTGCACCGATCTTCACAATGCACAGCGCATGCATGTTATATGGTGCGAATGGGCCCTGAAGAAAATTGAGGTCAAGATAAGCCAAATACTGTTTTTTTTTTGTTAGGGCAAAGCAAATGTTAAACCCTTTGTCTCCTTGGAGGTCACTCATGGGAAATCATAATCCTTCCATGCTTTTGTAAGTCATAGTAAGGCCTCTTTGCTCCTCAAATAGGAGATCATTAAAGCAATATATATATATCTTGTCAGTGAAAGAGAAATGTCGGTCAAAGAGGATGTCACCTCTTCCTTTCTGATGGTCATGAGAAAGAGTAAAGAAAGATTGATCCCTTCTGGAAATAGTAACCCCGACCCCACCACAGCGGCCGTGGAAAATAGTCACTTCTATCTTGAGGTCATGGTGACTCATAAGCCCTTGTCTTAGAGATAAAGCGTAAGATTAAGTAGACGTCAACTGTAACTGAATGACATTTTGTTTGCTAAACCACAACTGCCATTTTTGTGTTAATTATGATAAACAACTGCCATTTTTGTGTTAATTATGATAAACAACTGCCATTTTTGTGTTAATTGTGACAAACAATTGCTCATCTCCTGCAGCCTTTTTTTAGAGCCACTTCCTATCTACATGAACTCCAGTGATGGCTGCGTGGCATTTCTCTGGATGGGTTTCCTGATGGTGACCACAGTGGACAATGCCTGGGTAGTGTGTGTTGAAACGGCCACTTTGTTAGTCTCCATCAAGAAGCGTGCTTGACACAATGACAACATAGGAGAGCAATTTGATAGACAAAGCACAATATTCCCAATGAACATGTTACGGAGAATGGCTGCAAGTGTAGGTGGGTGCTGCAGCGACCACCAACTGGAAACCAAAGCCATTCACATGAGGAATGTCACCAACACTAGGATCTTCAAAATGGGTCCAAGGCTTTATTTAGCGATTACATCATAACTACAAAAGTTTTGTAGTTTTGCAGGGCCCCTTTATCAGACATAAAGGGGTCCTGCGAGACTCTGAAACGTCGATTCTGTACTTATGAAATGATTGTTGAATAAAGCTTTTGACCCATTTAGGAGATCCTGTTGAGTCCTCAAGTGACATCATTTCCTGGAGTGGTCTGACAACACTGAAAGATCGCTCCTCAAACTCCCGCAGTCTCTCCCCTTTCCTCCTAGGAAATGCAGGCATTGTCACCCCGGTGCCATTACCTCCTACCACCGGGCAGTGTTCACAGCTCCTCCCTTCCTTACAGGCTCCCTTTAAAGTGATGTAAAAGCTCAGTACATGCCCCTAGCCACCATCCAAAGCAAAAAGGCCCTAGATATAAAAACATAAAAGATATAAAAGAGGGCGCCATCTTTTTAGGAAAGCCACACGCATTTTGGTGTGTACAATGACCACTGAACGGGTTGTCTTAAGGGTACTCTTTTTGAGGGCATAAGCATAGGTTTTGGAACACTTTAATCAACTTCCACCAACCTGGATGTATATCTTTTTTATATCAAGACGGTTTATTGGTTTGGTCCACTGGATTGGACCTTTAAATACACTTCACATTTGTGTATGCTTGCTTCAAGAAAGGAAAAGGAGATCTGTTGGCAGAGATTTTAGGCTGTATATCAGGGTTTCTCAACCATAGTTCTGTGGAACCCTAGGTTTCCTCCAGAGGTTGCTAGGGGTTCCTTGAGCAATGAGCAAGTTCTACCTCTGAGATAAGTTCCCACTGACACCATTGATCTTTTTAGCTGACTGTAAGGGGGTAATTCTTCCCAATGACCACAAATGTAAGGAGCATTCTTCCCACTGACCATCACACTAAAGCAGGGTTTCTCAACTAGGTTTCCTCCAGAGGTTGCTAGGGGTTCCATGAGCAATGAGCATTTTCTGCCTCTCAGATAAGTTCCCACTGACACCATTGATCTTTTAGCTACCTGTAAGGGGTAATTCTTCTAAAATGACCACAAGCCTAAGGAGCATTCTTCCCACTGACCATTACACTAATGCAGGGTTTCTCAACTTGAGTTCTGTGGAACCCTAGGTTTCCTCCAGAGGTTGCTAGGGGTTCCTTGAGCAATGAGCATTTTCTGCCTCTCAGATAAGTTCCCACTGACACCATTGATCTTTTAGCTATCTGTAAGGGGGTAATTCTTCAAAAGTGACCACAAGCATAAGGAACATTCTTCCCACTGACCATTACACTAATGCAGGGTTTCTCAATTAGGTTTCCTCCAGAGGTTGCTATGGGTTCCATTAGTAATGAGAAATTTCTGCCTCTCAGATAAGTTTTGGGGGGAAGTATTACAAGCCTTTGGTAATGGGGTGGTACCTGAGAAGCTTTATGCTAAGGAATAATATGAACCTACCTTTGGGTTTATGTGCTTTTACCAACCCTCCTCCCATGGTATCTAGCCCTTAAGAATTTTTGTTATGATGAAACTTCACCGGCAGCAAAATGACTGATTTTGCTGCAAAAATGAATTTATCTAAAATCTGTCCGCTCGTCCCTAGAGAAGGAGAATAGCAATCATCTGGCTGGTAGTCAGGGAAGATTATTAACACCTTCCTGTACTTTGAGGTCATTATTCCCTTCACATGTAGATACGGGAAACAATGTAGCACACCCTTGTCTCGTCTCAGGAGTGGAAGTACGGTTGCTTGTAACATGAAATCTTTAAGCTCGGTGCACTGGAAGGACATTGATGAGTCCTTGCTGAAAGGCTCGGTAATCCATGAGGTAGAACAGTACAGGCCAGCTGATGTCCTAGTGGCAAGGTGTCTCCATCGGAGGGGAAACTGTCTCAGGCACAAATGCGTTCAGCTTGAGCCAGATGGATCTGTGTCCTAGATTTTCTCATGGATTATGAGTACAAATGGAGCCTGGCTTCCAGGTTTGTCTTTGTAGAGCGAAAAAGCAGTGAAAAATCACATTCCCCTCCTTCTCTGCTTGTGTACGTGACCGGCTCAACCTCAACGTCCGGTGGGTCTTAGCATGTCCACTACACAGGTGTTGTCAGTTTTAGCAGAGCTTCTTTTTTCACCTTTTAGTGATGCTTTTTTTAATTAGTAACTAGGTAGCAATTGCTAAAGTGTATCTAAACCCAAACACTAAAATGTAAATTATTGCAGCATACAAACCCTTAGGCTGCATTCACACCTGAGTGTTTTGTTTCAGACAGAAAATCGCACGATTTTTACCGCAATTTTTACTTTGGATTTTACTGCGATTTTTACCACGATTTTGTACAGGTCAAAAAGTCTCCAATATAAAATGCAGTAAAACGCCTGTAATCTTCCTAAAAAGAACATCATGTACTTTTTTGAGTGACAAGCGTTTTGCTTTAGGCGACAGAATGCTCAGATGTGAACAGGGGATTTTCCTTGTTGTGCATTTTGGAGCTACAGAGACGAGCATTTTACGAGCATTTTAAGAGCTGAAAACACTCAGGTGTGAATGGGGCCACAGGTGGGGTGGCTGCATTTGTTTTTTTTTTTTTTTACTTGGGTCAATGTGCATGGATTTGGCTTGCAAAACTTTCAAACTGCTAATATTAGTGCAACTGGAATCAAAGTCAATGCAAGCAATTGAGCCCTGCTCAGGGCTTGTTGGTTGCTAGGGAGCAGACAGCCATTGGTGCCCTAGCAACCAGTAACACATCCCCAGCCCTGGCCATATTATTGGCCCCATTTCAAGCAGCTCTTGGCTAGGGAATCCCATGGACAGCAGCTGAAAGGGCTGGGCATGTGCCATTGATTGCTAGAATGCTGACGGACAACAGTGTCCTAGTAACCAATTAGCCCTGAGTGGGAAGCTGTCACCTTTAGTGGCAGTAGTAATACTAACACATAATGGATGACTTCCCAGCAGCTGGAGGTTCAGTTTAGTGGGTGGGCAAACAGGGCATTTGGTTCTTAGATCCTTTTCCTGGTTAAATGGCAACCAGAATCATTAACCCCACTTCCAATGAGCTCAAGGCATTGATGACTCTTCCCATAGGGGTATGTTATTAAGCCACCCTGGGCTCACAGGAGATGGCTACAGGAAACATTGCTATGCAGGGTAAAGCAGTAGGTTCACCTAACTGCCACCTTTCACAGCTGCCCCTTTGCTCAAACATTGGAGATAAGAGAGGATGGATGCCGCCTGTAGGTTCCTGAACAGCCAATCACCAAGCACAGGGGCTGACATGTGGGAGGAAGGGGTGTGAATCAAATGCACCCCATATCAAAAAGTACCCAGGCATGGCAACACATGTATTGGTGTGCTGCAGTGACATTCACTCTTAATAGCACCCCAACACACCTTACCAATGGCCATGCAATGCAACACAGCACAATTAATATAAGGCACTAATGTGTGTTGCAGTGCCTTACCAGGAATGGTACATGCACCTTTTTTGGTGTGTTGTCATACAGTAGGCTGCCTTAGCTGAGCACCCGTTAATACGTGGCATAATGCACATCAACACACATGCTTTCATCCACTACAACGGTGTAAATGGGCCCTCCGATATTTCCTTTCACTCCTATAGGGGGGTGGGGTCAAGTTAATTAGGTACACAGGATGGCAGTTAGGTGAACCTGTTGGTTTGCCCTGCATAAACAAAGCACAGGTTCACTTTAGAAGCATTCTTTACCAAGGACCCAGTTTTTATTTGTATCTTCAATCTCAGTTGTTGACCTACTCTGATCATCCTTCCCTCCTCACTCATGACACAGTTACAGCCATAAAAATAACTCTCTAGTGATACATTATAGATCTGTGAGTGATCACAGGTCCATGAGTAGCTGAACACCAAGAAAGTAGGTATGCTATACAATAGAAACATAAAAATAGATGCTCCTTGGGGGCTTCAAAGCAGAACTCCAGGCAAAAGTCTGAAGCCGAGGAGCTCAGTACACTTATGTCCAATATTACTCCTGTAGGCAGGTGCAGTCTGTACTCTCCACTGTAGGTGGTGCTTGACCAAAGTGGAAATGTAGAAGGGGAAATCCTCTATGACTTCCTGCGATCACCAGGGGAACAGCTATCCGATTGGACACTGGCACCCCATGTGACCTTGGCGACCATCTTGGATCAGGGCAGTGTCTATTGGCGAGTGGCTAGTGTAGGGACAGGTTCTCCATCTGCCAGGAACCGCGCATAGCAGCAGGGAAAGGTGGACGCATCCTCCATGTGTTTATTCCGAAAGCCCCTTTTCCCCCATCAATCATTGTAGGGTTACTCACCTATCTGATGAATTGCTGTAGGAAAAAATGGCTCCTGAAGTTCTGCTTCCTTAGTCTCCTCTCCTCTTCCAGGTTACCGGTTAAGCAGGAAATGAACAGTAATCTCTGTGCGCGTTCCTCCTGTTTGCATGTCCACAGTGTTAGACTGACTGCATTGTGGAAATACCCAAGTTTGATTGGTTGGTCAGACAGAGCATTCCTCCTCTCCTCATGGCTGTGAAGTTGGGCATGTTTGCTAAAATGTTCCAAGGAAGCAGACAAGTGCTTGGATTTGGAGAAAAATTCCATCTGTCAAATCAGAAATCTCTTTGCTAGCTCCCTTGCTGAATGGCCTTATAGGGAGGAGGAGTCCCCTGTCGGACCTCACCGCTAGCCTTAGACCAGGGGTGTCTGGGGATACATGGGTATCAGACCCCCGCCCTCCTCCCTGATCTCACACCGCGGTTGTCACTAACGCAACAATGCCACCCTCAGCTGCTTTCAGCACAAAGATTTCCCAGCTTGCAGGACCACTGTCTATGTGCCAGCCGCCTGCGAGCGATTGTTACCAGGCTAATTAAAGCAATTAATCCTTTCACTGCCGCCACCTCTTCTTTTGGACCGAGCAGAGGAACTCGGGATTTTAGCAATACCAATTATGATTTTAGAATAACCACCTGTAACACACGCTGTCACCACAGACAGGAATATTCTGATCAGTTTTCTTAAACAGTAGCACTCTTCAAAGGAACAGATTCATGATAGCTTGCATTAAGAGCTTTAGGGACAAGGATAACACTTTTCAGAATAAGGTTTAATAATGAAAAGGTCAAGTTGGGTGCAGTAAAATATTCATAGAAAAATTATGTTTCAAAGCAATAAGAGACATAATATACAGCAGCAAAGAAATTAAAACAGAATGGAAGGTTACATGCTTTTAAAATGTCCGTGATCAATTAGAGATTCGATGATGAGTTCATTGGTTCTCGGATGTTCATTCTTTGATGGTAAGGTGAGAACTGAGGACTGTCTTGTCTATTCCCTTTTTCTCTGGAAGTCATGGGGTGGGACCATAGCCCCTTGACCACTTCCATGGGTAAGGAGGGCCCGTGGGCTGTCCGGGGTGGACCATGGAATAACGACCCTCCCTGTTATACAATTTCTGTACCGATATTCATATTTGGAAATATGTACAAGGTGCATTCCTTAAACTGATCTATTATAGTCCAGTATGAATTCTGCATTTTAACAAGTCTAAACATGACAGCCTTGTCACTTTCTGTGACCCTGGGAAGAGGATAAACTATCCGTGGGTTCCCTTATAAGTGAATACATTAATGTTTGAGTTCTTTTAAATCGATATGCCTTCCCGCATACAGATATACATGTGTTATTAATATGTCACGCTCGTATCTGGAGTTATGGACTGTGGGTATATTTCTTTAAGTTTTAGGTGTGAGATAGGGGTCGCTGGGAGGTCACGGTGCTCTGTGTCCCTGTTTATGACCCTCGTAAATTTTGACTCCCTTTGATGCCATGCTCGGTAGGTTTTATAGGCGGCCTAGCAGAAACAGACATCCTGGCTCATGTAGCTAAGATAACAATTTCTTTAAAGTGGCTTTTTGGAATTCTACACGGAACAGGGAGGAGGGGGTGTGTGAGGTATTCTGCACTGGGTGTTTATTAGGTTAAAACTGTCATGGCGTCGTCTGAACAAAATGGTGATAGTTTTGTGTGTGTCTCACACGTGATATCACAGTGTCAAACTCAATTTCATTGTTCGCCACATCAGCATATGGCTGCCCCCAAAGGGCTGGTTGTATCTGTAAGATTAAATGTCTAGAGGACCCCAATCCCCTTACATCAGATGTCAAGAGCCCCCCCACCATCAGAAGTCAAGAATCCCCTACCTTCCCTTAAATCACAGTCCACCCCCTTTACCTTGTGCTGCTGCCAGGAAGAATTTGGTGGCAGAGCTGGGAAGCGCAGAGTCTGAAGGAGGACCAGAGGAGGACTAGATTCAGCTGCCAGAGTCTGCTAAATGCTGAGACCAGGAGAGGTGGAGACAAGGGGGTGCTGCAGCTGCACAAAGAGGTGCAGGACATGTAGAAAGGGTTTTGGTTCCTCTATGTTGCCAACTGCTGAGACAAGGTGGGGATGGAGAAAAAACGGGGGCACAGATGGGGTGAGGGGTGTCACAATCGCAGGAGAGGTGTGAGGACCACATGAAATTGCCTGGTGGGCCGGATTCGGCCCACAAGCCTTGTGTTTAATACACATACCTTAGACAACCCCCCCAGGAGATGGCATGGAGTACTACATGTGCTTTGTCCCCTGGGGGACAGAACACATCAATATTTGAATTGAAGTAGGTCTTCTTCTTTAAGGTTTATTTTTACTAATATTGAAGTTCCAGATTAAGCGATCACAGAGTAACAGGTTTTATTGCTTGCTCGGTTATCCAAGTTCAGTTTGCAGTTTTGTTCTGTAATATTGCATTGCAGCCCCAAGAGAACACATCTCAACTTTTTCTCTGAGTACTCTCTGTACCAACAGGTGCTGCAAGCAAACAATTAAAAAAAATGATTATTTGAACAGTGCGCCTCAATCCACTTCCCTAATTGCCAGAGTTGGCGCTGCACGGCATGAGGTTTAAACAGTGGGTGGATGGTCTGTACTTCTGTACTCTTTTATTCACCAGATACTGTGCCTGCTTTGCTGGGAAATAATACCTCACTTCTTCACTTCCCTGCCGTGTTTTGCTATCATCTCCTGGAACAAAATCACAATTTTCCACTCAAGACCCTCTGCGCAAAATAAAGAGAAAAGGAAAGAGTGTTCACTTTGCAATTCCCACTTAAACTCGACTCCTTTTCTCCCATCTGTTGTCTCTGGCAGGTTTTTGTATCCAATTAGTCACATTTAATGTTGCTGTCAAGTTTTAGGACGGGCTGTAGTTCAAAATAAATTATTAACGGCTTTGCAGGCCTTAGAGACAATTTAGAGTTTATCTGTAATTGCGTTACAAAAAAACAAAGTCCTGTGTAAATTTGAACACAACATTTTTGGTGTTATTAGTAATGCTATTGTCACATACCTTGGTTTTGTCGGAGTTCACAAGAAGGCTTCCCTTGCGGTTCTGGTCCGAGCACCCCTACATGTGGTGACAGTGTTACAAGCCTCAAAGAAGCATGGATGGCAATAGCTTGGTAGCAGGTGATTGCCACAGACAGAAATGCAGTCGAGGTTAGCCAGGGTTATACAGAGTGAGGCAGCAGCATAGACAGGAAGCAGGCAAAGCAAGATCCAGTAGCAGGCCAAGGTCAGTAACAGGGTAGCAGGCAGAGCAAGGTCCAGTAGAAGGCCAAGGTAAGTACCAGGGAAGCAGACAGGGCAAGGTCCAGTAGAAGGCCAAGGTCAGTACCAGGGAAGCAGGCAGTGCAAGGTCCAGTAGCAGACGAGGTCAGTACCAATGAAGCAGGAAGAGCAGGGTCCAGGAGCAGGCTGAGGTCAGTACCAGCAAAGCAGGCAGAGCAAGGTCCAGTAGCAGGCCAAGGTCAGTACCAGGGAAACCGGAAGAGCATGGTCCGGTAGTAGACCAAGGTCAGTAACTTGGAAGAAGGCAAAGCTAGGTCCAGTAGCAGACCAAGGTCACTAACAGGGAAGAAGGCAGAGCAAGGTCCAGTAGCAGACCAAGGTCAGAACCAGGGAAGCAGGAAGAGCAAGGTCCAGTAGCAGGCTAAGGTCAGTAATAGGGAAGCAGGAAGAGCAAGGTCTGGTAGTAGGCCAAGGTCAGTACCAGGGAAGCAGGCAAAGCAAGGTCCACTAGCAGGCCAAGGTCAGTACCAGGGAAGCAGGAAGTGCAAGGTCCAGTAGCAGGCTGAGGTCAGTACCAGAGAAGCAGGAAGAGCAATGTCCAGTAGCAGACCAAGGTCAGTACCAGGGAAGCAGGAAGTGCAAGGTCAAGGAGCAGGCCGAGGTTGGTACCAGAGAAGCAGGCAGAGCAAGGTCAAGGAGCAGGCCAAGGTCAGTGCCAGGGAAGCAGGCAGAGCAGGGTCAAGGAGCAGGCCGAGGTCAGCATCAGGAAAGCAGGCAGAGATTAGTCAAACGAGGTTTGTATGCAGAATACACAGAGCAAGGTCAGGAACGAGCCAGGTCAGCAACGGAAGATCGGTCAGCAAAAGCAGGAACACGGGTCACGAGAAAGCTGAATAACATCTAGCGTTTAGCACACACCAGGATCTCCTTTAAATAGGCAACTTGGCGCCAATGCAGCTGGACGTGCACACCAATGTAAGCTACCGCTAACATGTTCCAGCAGCTGCAGCCTCTACCCCCCTCCCCAGTAACAGCCGGCCCAGCCACATCATTCACTCACAGTTCTCTGCAAATGGGAAACTACAAGTCCCAACAACCTTTGCAGCTGTCGGCTTGTTTCAATTGACTACCATGGCGCTGTTGAGCGCTCTGGTAGATCATATTCTTCCTGTCAATGTGTATCTGCCTGGCCGTACGAGGTACGAGCAGACAGACACACTGAGAAGTCTGCAGGAGTCCTGCATGGCACCCACGATCTGCTGATCGTGGGTGCAACGATTTCCATGCTCCAAGTAAAAAAAATACGTCCCCACATTACAATGCACACTACAGTGCTGCCGACTCTTCCGAAGGTACAAGCTGTAGAATGATACAGGAAATAGATGGAAGGCAAGGAATCCAAACAATTCGGTTTTTTTAATACACCGCATTATGTACAGCTAATTGCTTTGGAACTTACAAACTTTTAATTTATTCTACAGCATTTAAAACAAGCTGAACTATTTTTTTTTTATGCCTACTCAAAATGGAAATCTCTTTATATATAATTTGGAAGCATGTCTTCTCTTTCTGAAAAAAGGTTCAGCCGTGGATTAATACAATCGTCGCGTTGTGTTTTGACTTCCGCAGAGAATTCCCTACCGGGATAGAAAGAATTAATACAATCATGTCCTATTCTGCAATGTACAAAGTCCTTACATCATAAATCTTCCTTGCCTGCAAAAAAAAAAAAAATAGCTCTACGCCGGTAGGTCAATTAGGAGAAAGAAGCAGCCGGTGGGAGACCGGGGTTGGATCCCCTCTTGGGCTTTGTGTCATATTTGCTTAGGTAACAAATTAGGCTCGCTAAAGACGTCGAGGATGCCATGCTAGGTACAAGATAATGGGCAAGCGCTGGTCTAACAACGGCACCAGGCTCATTAATATTGTAAGGAGCCCAGCTGTTAACTTTGAAAGATAGAATATGTGGTGCAGAGACCTTACATTGCCCACTCCACCACCTGTCAGTCTCATCGCGCCACAAATTCAAGATATGACACGCAGACGTTATGTTTCTTCATTTGAGAAATATCACCATCATAACATAATAAATGCTGCAAACCTGAGGCAAGACACTACAAATTACAAGAGCCGTATTGGAGTAGTAAATCTCATTGTTGAATTTTGGAAAACTAGGTGAAGGTGTGGTCACCAACGGAGAAGAGGGGCATGGGTCACCTAGGAAGTAAAGATCCCACAGCAAATGGTGGATGGAGCTCCGTTTTACCTCTCCATTCTGCACCTTGCACGGGTGGTCAGTTGGTTCCCCTTTACAGCATGATCTGCAGTGTCCCCCCTTATATCAGGGTCCACAGTGTTCCCCTTTTTATCATGGTCCACAGCATTCCCCCTTACACCGTAGGAACCCTGCAGACCCTGATGTAAAGGGGAACTCTGTGGTCTCTGATGTAAGGGAAAACTTTGTTGACTTTGATGCAAAGAGGAACACTGTGGAGTCTGATGTAAGGGGGGACTCTGTGGATTGTGATGTAGAGGGGAGCTCTGTGGACTCTGATGTAAGGGAAAACTTTGTTGACTTTGATGCAAAGAGGAACACTGTGGAGTCTGATGTAAAGGAGAACTCTGTGGGTTGTGATGTATAGGGAGCTCAGTGGACTCCCTTTACCCCAGAGTCCGCAATATCCTCCCTTACATCAGACTCCACTGATTTCTCCTTTACATCACAGTATAAAGTGTTTCCTTTTACATCAGGGTCCGCAGAGTTCCCCCTTGCACTGTAAGGGGAACCCTGCAGACTCTGTTGTAAAGGGGAACTCTATGGACTCTGATGTAAGGGAGAACTTTGGTAACTTTGATGCAAAGGGGAACTCTGTGGAGTCTGATGTAAGAGGAAACTCTGTGGACAGTGATGTAGAGGGAAGCTCTGTGGACTCCCTTTACACCAGAGTTTGTAGCATCCCCCCTTACATCAGACTCCACTGATTTCTCCTTTACATCACAGTATAAAATGTTCCCTTTTACATCATGGTCCGCAGAGTTCCGCCTTTCACTGTAAGGGGAACCCTGCAGACTCTGTTGTAAAGGGGAACTCTATGGACTCTGATGTAAGGGAGAACTTTAGTGACTTTGATGCAAAGGGGAACTCTGTGGAGTCTGATGTAAGAGGAAACTCTGTGGACAGTGATGTAGAGGGAAGCTCTGTGGACTCCCTTTACACCAGAGTTTGTAGCAACCCCCTTACATAAGACTCCACCAATTTCTCTTTTACATCACAGTCCACAGTGTTCCCTTTTACATCAGGGACCGCAGAGTTACCCCTTACACTGTAAAGGAGAACCCTGCAGACTCTGATGTAAGGAGGACTCTGTGTTGGGTTATATGTACCTGACCTTGATGGATAAATATGTTTTTTTGCCTCTTGTTATATCTCAAACACATTGCTAATAGCAGTAGCTACATGTTTGTAGCTTAAATATTGATATTTGCATTGTTTTGCTCTGAAAATGGTCATGGAAGTGTCAGTAAAAAATTGGCTCTATCAGTAAATCTCATGTGTTGTGTCAGCAAAAAATGGGTGCTGTCAGTAATTTTTTTGGGTCCTAGCAGTGAATTCCAGTTGGCAACACAGGGTCAGCAATTTAGATTGCAATATGGTCCTCCCTTTTACCTTGGTGGTCCAAGGTGGTCTTTAAAGCCCTTCTTTACATTGATGGTCTGTAGTGGTCTTCTGTGTGATTAAGAATTCCGTTTCATACTGCATAGAGATATGGCATAGGTGGGTCATCTAACAATCTCACCTAAGGTGTAACTACACCTATTATTATTATTATTATTATACAGGATTTATATAGCGCCAACAGTTTGCGCAGCGCTTTACAATAAAGAAGGGACACAGTACAATTACAATACAGTTGGAGGGCCCTGCTCGTGGAGCTTACAATCTAAAGGGAGGGGGTACAAAAGGTAATGGCTGCAGGGGATGATCTGATAGAGGTGGCTCAAGCACAGTTATTAGGTGGGTGTGGGGCAGGCTTCCCTGAATAAGTGCGTTTTCAAGGATCGCCTAAAGGCGGACAGGGTGGGGGCTGACCGGACATTCTGGGGCAGGGAGTTCCAGAGGATGGGAGAGGCTCTGGAGAAGTCCTGTAGGCGAGCATGGGAGGAGGTAACAAGGGAGCTAGAGAGAAGGAGGTCTTGGGAGAAGCGTAGAGGACGATTGGACGATCCCATTACCCCACCCCAGCCCCTTCTGCCAGTCTTAGGGCTCATGTTGATGGGAAAAATCTAGCTTGTTTTTAGGTGCATTCAACTTCCTTTGAGGTCAGTTAAGGGTGCTTCTGGGATCACTCAGAGTATATTAACAGGTTCATTTGACCTTCTGACTTGGATTTGACCTTCTTCTAAGGTGCATCAAGCTGCTTAAAGCTGCTCTTTCCTTTCCAGTGACTTGTATGGCAAGAGACACAATCCTGACTCAAGCAAAAGTCCATTGGCACAAACCCTGATACTCAACTGTTGGCGATTCAGCCAAGAAGGCCACATCAATGCTTGTCAATATCTTCCTGACCAGAGCAAGGAAGAGCTCTGCACGCTCATTCAATCCTAATGATAAGGAGTACAAAGCTCGTGCTCCAGAACTCTCTATAGGAATACATTGGAGTGCCCGGCCCATGGGTGTGCCCAGCCCAGATTTTGATAAGCAGCCTCGATGACACCCCCCAATAAATCCAGTAGAGTTGGGTGTAAGACTGGCAGGGAGCGTTGGGAGGTGCACAATATCGGGTTGATTTGCTAAAAACAAATAACCCATTCTCTTTGCAAGGGAAGTTGCACTTTGCAATGGAATTTTCTCCAGAACTTAGTGAATGAGGTGAAGCTCCTTTGACGTGCATCGTCCAATCACGTGCAAGAAAAAATACCTTTTTTTGTTTTATTTTCCTTGCACATGATTGGTTATTCTTTGCAAAGTGAAATTTCACCACATTCACTAAGCTATGGGGAACATTCCCTTGCAAAAGTCAACATCCTGTTTGTTTTTTAGTAAATTAACCCATAAAGGTGTAACTGCACCAACTGTGACCTTACACAGCCTGTGTCGATTTAGTATAGGTCCATATGTGCCACAGAATAATACACTATATTACCAAAAGTATTGGGACACCTGCACTGGTGCGCAGTCATGTTGGAACAGGAAGGGGCCATCCCCAAACTCTTCCCACAAAGTTGGGAGCATTAAATTGTCCAAAATATCTTGCTGACGCCTTAAGAGTTCCCTTCACTGGAACTAAGGGACCAAGCCCAACCTCTGAAAAACAACCCCACACCATAATCCCCCCTCCACCAAATGATTTGGACCAGTGCACAAAGCAAGGTCCATAAAGACATGGATGAGCGAGTTTGGGGTGGAGGAACTTGACTGGCCTGCACAGAGTCCTGACCTCAACACCTTTGGGATGAATTCGAGTGGTCTTCTCGTCCAACATCAGTACCTGACCTCACAAATCCTCTTCTGGAAGAATGGTTAAACATTCACATAGACACTCCTAATACTTGTGGACAGCCTTCCATGAAGAGTTGAAGCTGTTATAGCTGCAAAGGGTGTGCCGACTCAATATTGAACCCTACAGACTAAGACTGGGATGCCTTTAACCGGTTCCCGACCGTGCGCCGTGTTTTTACGGCGGCAGTCGGGGAGCCCTGCTCGAATCGCCGTAAATAGAGTTGAGCGAACACCTGGAAGTTCGGGTTCTGCTGGTCCGTCCGAACTTCGGGACAAAGTCCGGGTCCGGGTCCGGACGGAACCCGAACGATCGCATGGACAACTGGGCCTGAAACAGGGCTTCAAGCCTGCCTGGTCGTCTTGGGCTTGAAGGTCCACAAGCGAGTTGAGATAAATGCCGCTAAGCTCGTCCCGAGGGGCTGACGGCGGCATTTTTGTGCCGCGTGCCAGCCCTTGGCCAATTTCCGTAGGGTCAGAATCAGACATCCCAAGTTATAACTCAGCCGTGTGGGAAACGTCGATATTGTCGAAGTTGAGAAGTACCTTCCGACAGGTGTTCATAATCCTCACAGATACACTTACAAATTGGTAAGAAGGTCTTCTCCTAAACACTCCAGTCCATGACTACAACC
>BLSH010164475.1:380984-404570 GCA_018402905.1 Glandirana rugosa | reverse complement strand
TATCGCGTCTACAAACTGGGAATTGATTTATGGCGTTTTTATTATTTTTTTTTTTTTTACTAGTAATGGCGGCGATCTGCGATTTTTAGCGGGACTGCGATATTGGGGCGGACATGTCGGACATTTTTGACACATTTTTGGGACCAATGACATTTATACAGCGATCAGATTTAAATGTCCACTGATTACTGTGTAAATGTCATTGGCAGTGAAGGGGTTAACCAGCAGGGGGCAGTGAAGGGGTTAACAAATGTTCCCTGGGTGTGTTCTAACTGTGGGGGGGCAGGGCTGGCCGGGACATAACAGATCTAACTGATCCCAGTGACAGGGATCAGTAGATCTGCTATGTCCCCTGTCACAGAACGGGGAACCGCCGTGTTTACAACGGCAGTTCCCCGTTCTGAGGCTCCTGAAGGAGATCGGCGGGTCCGGGCGGACATCGAGTCCGCCCGAGGCACGGGCACGCGCGCGCAGCGTGCGCGCGCCGCTGCTGCCACTAGGGGGCGCGCGAGGAGCGCGCACAGGGGGCGACGTCCATGGACGTCGTCCGGGCATTCCAGATCCGCGCTGGAGCCGTACTATGGCAATAGCGCGGATCTGGAGTGGTTAAATACGTGTCAAATTATATTCCACTTGACCAAGTACAGAGAATGCCCTCCTTAATTTTCCCCAGTGTTGCTGGCCCACTGAAGGATCAATTTAAGGAAAATGCATTTTCCAAAAAAAAATGGTGGGACCCTTTGGTGGGCCCAAACAGTTTATATATATATATATATATATACACACACACTATATTTGCAAAAGTATTGTGACACCTGACTTTACACACACATGAAATTTAATGGCATCCCAGTCTTAGTCTGTAGGGTTCAATATTGAGTTGGCCCACCCTTTGCAACTATAACAGCTTCAACTCTTCTGGGAAGGCTGTCCACAAGGTTCAGGAGTGTGCCTATGGGAATGTTTGACCATTCTTCCAGAAGTGCATTTGTGAGGTCAGACACTGATGTTGGATGAGAAGGCCTGGCTCACAGTCTCCGCTCTAATTCATCTCAAAGGTGTTCTATTGGGTAAGATCAGGACTCTGTGCAGGCCAGTCAAGTTCCTCCACCCCAAACTCGTTCCTCCATGTCTTTATGGACCTTGCTTTATGCACTGGTCCAAATCATTTGGTGGAGGGGGGATTATGTTGTGGGGGTTGTATTTCAGGGGTTGAGTTTGGCCCCTTAGATTCAGTGAATGGAACTCTTAAGGCGTCAGCATACCAAGATATTTTGGACAATTTCATGCTCCCAACTTTGTAGGAACAGTTTGGGGGTGGCCCCTTCCTGTTCCAACATGACTGCACACCAATGCACAAAGCAAGGTCCATAAAGACATGGATGAGCAAGTTTGGGGTGGAGGAACTTGATTGGCCTGCAGTGAGTCCTGACCTCAACCCGATAGAATACCTTTGGGATGAATTAGAGCAGAGACTGTGAGCCAGGCCTTCTCATCCAACATCAGTGCCTGACCTCACAAATGCTTCTGGAAGAATGGTCAAACATTCCCATAGACACTCCTAAACCTTGTGGACAGCCTTCCCAGAAGAAGTGAAGCTGTTATAGCTGCAAATGGTGAACCAACTCAATATTGAACTCTACAGACTAAGACTGGGATGCTATTAAAGTTCATGTGCATGTAGAGGCAGGCTTCCCAATACTTTTTTTATTATAGCGTATTTCCAGCATTCTCAATGTAGTGCCATATATATATTATATATATTTTTTTTAATTCTGTTATACAAAAGTCTGGGAGTCTCTCTGTACGGGTGCTGGTTTCCCAGGTTTGGGGCCAGACCCACCAGATGTACGTTCCAGGAGATGATGAAGCCACAAATCAAATACTTTTAGTTCTTATAAGTCTAAATGAGAATAAACCTCCACCTTCACCCAAGTCCTCCTGCTGATGTGCACCCCCCCCCCCCCTTTACATACCAGCCGCATCAACATCTTTTAGATGTTGGCCCTTGATTGAGACAGGCTTTAGTTCAAAACAAATATAAAAGTCAGGTACCCTTGAAGTGCAGGTTCATTGCTTCTTGGAACATCTGTGTTTGACTAGAGAGGCGGATGGGTTCCTTGCTGCCCAGCGGACTTTCTATTTTTGCTTTTCTCCTAATTAGCCGAGAGGAGAACCATCCATATGTTACCAAAAGGGGCATACTAAATGTAATGCATGCATTAATTACCCAGGTGACTGTAGTTATGTTCCCTAGAACAACACAACAACTGAATCATGTGTAGCGCAAAATCTGTTCTTAAGAAACTTTTTGCTCTGTGAAATCTCGAAAGGCGGCCCCAGTCTTATCGTGCCGCACTATTCCCTTAGGTGACAATTAAATCAGTGCCCACAATTCTACTTACACCATCATAACAATTTCTCAAAGTGAGGTTTCAGCTAATTATTTTTATGACTAGATTAATGCAAAGTTAAAAGTCACCACATGAGACAAAAGAAGTGAGAAAACAGTTTCCTTAAAACTTTATTGAATAAAGTACTGAAAACGGCTCAGAAGACAGAGAGAAGGCAGGCATTGTCCCAAATTCAGGCTCAAACCTAAGGCCAGACTGATAGGATTGAATGGGCCCATGGACCACAATGACTGTTGGAAGCATAGCATTGATTTAGAAGTTGCTTTACAGCCCATGCACTCTCATTATTCAAGGATGTTAACATTTTAGTGGTTAACTTTACCAAAAAACGGTGAGTTTATAGATGGGGAACTATTTGTGGGTGCAAGAAGAGGTCATTCCACTTAAAGTCTCAACCACCCGATGTAATTACAGGCTCCTGAAGAGTTTTTTCCACTAATTTTGGTATTGTCACAGTTTTATTAGCAAATACTACTTTGACAGTGGTAATTTGGTCTCTTATTGATGCACTCAGTGATCCTTGTTTAGAGGGAACTCTTTTCTAAGTGAAAGGAGTAGTTACTCCCGAATTGAAGCCTCATCCTGTTACATTAAAGGCTCCTGAAAACTTTCCCACCCTGTTTGTTATTTTCACTCTTTACCTTGCTAGCGGTAAAGTGGTCTATGATTGATGTCCTCAGCGGGCCTTGGTTAAAGGGAACTATTTTGTAAGTGCAAGAAGTGGTCATTCTCAAATGAAGCCTCATCCTGCCAATGGTTGAGTTACAGGATCCTAAAGACTTCCCCACTCTTTTTGTTAATGGCACAACATATTAGTGGAGTCAATCTTGCCAGTTTAGTAATGTGGTCTCTGATTGAGGCCCTCACTAGATCTTGGTTATAGGGAAGTGCAAGAAGTGATTACTTCCAAAGTATGCCTCAACCTGCCGATGGTTGAGTTGGTCTATGATTCATATCCTCAGCGGGCCTTGGTTAAAGGGAACTATTTTGTAAGTGCAAGAAGTGGTCATTCTCAAATGAAGCCTCATCCTGCCAATGGTTTAGTTACAGGATCCTGAAGACTTCCCCACTCTTTTTGTTAATGGCACAACATATTAGTGGAGTCAATCTTGCCAGTGCAGTAATGTGGTCTCTGATTGATGCCCTCACTAGATCTTGGTTAGAGGGAAGTGCAAGAAGTGATTACTTCCAAAGGATGCCTCAACCTGCCGATGGTTGAGTTGGTCTATGATTGATATCCTCAGCGGGCCTTGGTTAAAGGGAACTATTTTGTAAGTGCAAGAAGTGGTCATTCTCAAATGAAGCCTCATCCTGCCGATGGTTGAGTTACAGGATCCTGAAGACTTTCCCACTCTTTTTGTTAATGGCAGAACATATTAGTGGAGTCAATCTTGCCAGTGTAGTAATGTGGTCTCTAATTGATGCCCTCACTAGATCTTGGTTAGAGGGAAGTGCAAGAAGTGATTACTTCCAAAGGATGCCTCAACCTGCCGATGGTTGAGTTACAGGCTTCTGAAAACTTTCCCACCCTGTTTGTTATTTTCACTCTTTACCTTGCTAGCGGTAAAGTGGTCTATGATTGATGTCCTCAGCGGGCCTTGGTTAAAGGGAACTATTTTGTAAGTGCAAGAAGTGGTCATTCTCAAATGAAGCCTCATCCTGCCGATGGTTGAGTTACAGCATCCTGAAGACTTTCCCACTCTTTTTGTTAATGGTAGAACATATTAGTGGAGTCAATCTTGCCAGTGTAGTAATGTGGTCTCTGATTGATGCCCTCACTAGATCTTGGTTAAAGGGAAGTGCAAGAAGTGATTACTTCTAAAGGATGCCTCAACCTGCCGAAGGTTGAGTTAGAGGCTTCTGAAAACGTTCCCACCCTGTTTGTTATTTTCACACTTGCTAGCGGTAAAGTGATCCATGATTAATGCCCTCAGTGGTTGTTGGTTAGTTGGAAGTCTGCACTGAGTGGTGTATAGGCAGGGCAAGCCTTTAAAGTTACCCTGTCAGATTAAAAATTATTCCATTGGAAATGTTCCTGCAAAAGAAGAGCTTTTATATTCACCTCCCAAGTGGCCCTTGTCTCCTATCTTTTCTCTATTAAAGTGCTTCAGCCTCTGTAAGACCCCTTAACATTTAACACTTCTTTGGTGTGTTGGATGCCCGTGACCCCTATAGTACATCATGTTTTTTATCCTTTGGGTTTAAAGGTTAGGAGCCACAGAGGGCAGCTAGGAGACAAAGACATCTGACCTTGGAAAGTGTTGAATGCCACACAGAGAAGTGGCAAAAGCTGCAGCACTGAAACAAAGGGAATAAAGGAGACAGCAGGATCCCACCAAAGAGGTGAAGAGGAGGTAAAGCTCTTCTTTTGTAAGGGACATTTACTTTGGAATATTTTTTAACCTGAAAGGGTTATGGAAGGATAAGTTCATGAAACCCTCAAGCCCCCTTCTTAGCCCACTTAACTACCCTTAGCTAAACCCCTTTTACTCCAAGCATTTACTCACGTCCTCCAATGGCAGTGACCTCCCAAGCAGTTATAATTACAGCTGGTAGAAATTTTCTACCCTCATTTTCTACTATTTATTACTCTGCAGTAATGTCCCATTTACTTGAAGAAATACCTCTGTACTGCTGGAACAACATCCTATTCCAGCCACTCTCAACCAGGGTTCCACCAGAGGTTGCTAGGGGTTCCTTGAGCTGCAGCAGATTGACCTCCCATCTGGGGGTGCCTGCAGGGCAGGCCCAGGCAAGGGTTGGGCAGGAAGGGCAGCTTCCCTGGGCACAGCGGAGCAAGAATTCCAAGAAAATGGATACAGGGCAGCAAAAGCATTCTATAATATGCATCAACAGTGGGGGGTGAGGTGCAAGTCTGTATTGTTGCTCTGGGTCCTGGACAAACATTTCCCAGTACTGCTGCAGACAATGGGGGCTGGTGGGTTCTTTTTTTTGGGGGGGCAGCAAACATACACCCCCCTGAGTGGCCGGCAGCACTACCTCCCCCCCCTTCCCCGCCTGTTGGTTGATCTAACACTTACCCCTACTAGGTGGTGGTTGGCGGGCTGCAGTGTCCTCTCCATCTCCTCTCTCCTCCTGTGGGTCCTCCGGTACGATGAACAGTGGCGGCCAACTCCCTTGGAGGAAGTAAGTAGGCACCTGGTAGGGGGTGATGGCTCAGTTGGGTAGCCATGTTAGTTTATTTTAGGTTGGGTGCTCACAGTTCATCTGACTCTGTTTTTTTTTCGTCAACTGCAAGTTATCAGCTCTTTCACCATTCACGTTGAAGTAAATGAGCTGCATACAAGTCAAAAAGGCTGTAGGCCCTGGCCCTTTCAACTAAGAACAGTTTTATGGCCCTCTAATGAGTTGTGAAATGGGCAACATGCATATCATGTAGTATGTTTTAGATAAGTAGTATGCAGCCTTTTGTATGTTTTATACAAGGTTATGTCTAAGGTTCTTAACAGTCGTGTAAGATGATAATTACAAAACTTGGATTTTTCTATGACCTGCACAGGCATACCTCCTTTTTTTTTATTTTTCTGCAGCCCCTTTCAACCCACTTACTTTAAAGCCTTGTTGTCCCTCTTCAACAAAGACAAATTGACTCTGAGACTACTTGTATTAAACAAAAAGAAAAACATACATCAGGCATAAAGCTCTTTCTTTAGCTTCCATTAGGCTTTTATAAGGCAACTTTGTTTTACCGCAAAGAAAAAAACACCAATTAGGAAAAGTATCTCTACATGAGGCCAGTCCTTTGACGTCAGTTTGTTTGATTTGAAGTTTTTAGATTTCAAGCAGATTGCATGAAATAAATGAAATAACCTTTCCTTCATTATGTACAATAAAAAGCAATTTTGTGCAATAAGTAAAGCCAATTAAGGAATCGCTAATATTATCCAGGAAACAGTATGATTCTGGTAACGTCAGTAAACCTACTTCATTTACCTTAATCTGATCTCTGTAGAATCCACTGCAAGCAGAGGCCAGAGATTGCTTCACATGTGGGGTAGGTGAGTTTGCTTTCTGTATCCAGTATGGTGTCACCCCCCTCTTCTCTTTGTTTGACATACACTATATTACCACAAGTATTGAGATGCCTACCTGGCATCCCAGTCTTAGTCCATAGGGTTCAATAATGAGTTGGCCCACGCTTTGCAGCTATGACAGCTTCAACTCTTCTGGGAAGGTTGTCCACAAGGCTTAGGAGTGTCTATGGGAATGTTTGACCATTCTTCCAGAAGTGCATTTGTGAGGTCAGGCACTGATGTGGACTAGAAGGCCTGGCTCACAGTCTCTGCTCTAATTCATCCAAAAGGTGTTCTATTGGGTTAAGGTCAGGACTCTGTGCAGGCCAGTCAAGTTCCTCCACCCCAAACTCGCACATCCATGTCTTTATGGACCTTGCTTTGTGGACTGGTCCAAATCATTTGGGGGAGGGGGGATTATGGTGTGGGGTTGTTTTTGGACCCTTAGTTCCAGTGAAGGGAACTCTTAAGGTGTCGGCATGCCAAGACATTTTGGACAATTTCATGCTCCCAACTGTGTGGGAACAGTTTGGGGATGACCCCTTCCTTTTCCAACATGACTGCGCATCTACTGAATTTTCATAGAAGGGCATTACAGCAGGCACACTTCATATCTGTGAATGCCCACCTTCCACAAGACCCACCAACCATCTTAGACAAGCCCCTTGGGATTCAAGGGCTGTTAGCTGCTGTGTTCAATGTGGTGCACACAACTTCTATAGAGCCAATTTCTTCTAAATTAGATTTTTTTTTCTTTTTGTGCAGATAGCCCCTGTCCCTCCTCCTCCTCCGAGTGCACACTTTTAAAGTATTACTAAATCCAGGCCCCTACATTCACTATATCTGGTCTCCAGTACACAGAACATGGAAATGCAATTATTTTAGTAAATATAAACTGATAAATACCCTTTCTATTCAGCAGCATATAGCAGCCTTGTGACTTCTATCAGTGTCTGGTTAAAGCTTGTAGGAGGAGTTTTCATTCTCCTCTGACTGTCCTATGAGGCTGCATGACCCCTGACTTTCTGTCTGGACAGTGCTGATTGGTCCTGGGCCAATCCCATGCCAAAACACCAAACTGAGCATGCGCAGAGTGCCCCCAAGGCTCTGTACTATTGGGGACCGTGGAAGAAAGGGGGGGCACAAGAGACAGGATCAAACAGTCTTTTCACACAATGTGCAAGATTAACCCCTTAGGTTCCGCAGTGAGTATAACAAGCATTCTTTACTGCATATACAGCCTGATTTTACTGTTGTGGGTTTAGTAACACTTTAATGACAAGACCCAGGACTTCCCCTGCAGTCGGAAGTTTATTTTCTCTATAGGTGTGAATGCAGAGTTGGTAATGCCAAAATAAGATGTGCAGTGTATTGCATTGTCATTCATTCAGAATGGCACCCCAACATATAATAACAGTATCCTGCAACACACTGCCCTACAGAGCAACGCAGTACACACGCCAAATGCTACAGGTCCATTTTTTTTTGCCCATTGCTGTGCATTGGCAGCCCATTCAAAATGCACCTTAAAGTGGTAGTAAACTTAATTTTTCTTTTGTACCTACAGGTAAGCTTATAATACAGCATATCTGTTGGTACAGTGAATATCTCCTTGACAATAGCCAATGATGTCACCATGCATGTGCAGTGATGCTCTGTCTCACACATGGAGTGTGCTGCCAATGCAGAGTGGCATGCCATAATGGAGAGTTCAGTGTGCATGCATGGGAATGACGTTAACTCAACTCGGCCATTCAAACAGCCAGACTGGTTAAAACGCAGAAGGAAGATGGGAGCACCAGTAGTGCTGACAACGTGCAACTGGGGGGCTCCATGTTAAAGGCAAGTCTGCCATAATGCGTTGCTATGCAGTTCATACTAGCACATTAAGGCATACCACTGCAGGGAGCCCATTTTTTTTTAAAATATGGTAGACTTTACTATTACTTTAATGCAATGTGTGATAATGCACAAAAGTTTGAACAGCGCCTAAACTGTTGGCAAACAACAGCAGGAAGTTGAGTCAGGTTTCTTTGGGTGAAGACCCGAAATCAGCAATCCGCCCACAAGTGAGCTTTCCATATATTCCACAATAGATCAACTCAAGAACAAGGTCAATGAGTCATGACACAACAAAAACAGGAAGCAAGCATTTATCTTCTGGAAGCTGGGAGAGAAGTAGATTGGTCCTTGATTGAAAGTGGCCATAATTGCTCTGCAATGGCTTAAGTTCTGTAAGGCTACAGTCCGTAAGAGCCTGGGGATGTAAAAGAAACCCCTTAATGTCATCAAGGTTGGTAATTCTCCTGGTCTTAGAAAGCTCTTCATAAGTCATGTATGACGGAGCCCCCATCATCGCCCTGAATAGGTGCATTTGGGAACGGTGCTCTGGGACTTAATAGTTGCATGCATCTGCTTTTGTTATGATTAATGAGTGGATAGGGAAGGGAATCCTGTTTAGAAATTGACTAAAATGTTAAAAAAAAAAGACATGATTAACGGCATTGTAGACCATGTCATTGTCAAGAAAATGGAAAGAGAAACACAAGGCTTTATGCATGTTAGGAAAAGATATATAGTGTTCATTTGTGTTGTGTGGAGGAAGGATGGAGTATACAAAGCCAGAAGAACATTGTTCATCTTTGTCATTGACCAAAGTTACGAAATTAAACATTGAAACAATATAGGCCATTTACTACCATGAAGGCAAAGGACAACTCAACTGCCATAATGATCAAACACTCCCAAACACTTCAAAATCCTTCTCACTCCAAGGACACAGTTGGGCTCCCACCATCCCTGAAGCATTTTGATTTATCTTATATAATGAAGAATGTAACAGGAAGAGCGGGAACACACAAAGGTGGGTGAGGACACCCAGAACTCCTAGGTGGACATAAACAGAACTGGCAATTAAAGCAGGGAGGTCATGCTTCTGGTGTAACAGAAGCCAAGAGATGAACCAGTCACTAGGCTTCACCTATATTCAACTAAATATCAGTTTTTGGCTGATTGGTCCTTTAAAAGTCTTTAGTGCATGCTTATATATGTAACTTGTCCCTAGTCACTGACTATTGCCTGTAGCATATCTCCAGTCTCCAACCACATTCAGAACACGTTCTTGGTCCCTGACAATCTATTATACCATGTCCTTATTCTCTGTCAATCTCCTATAGTATTTACCAAGTCTCTGACAATTTGATTTATTTTATTCTTAATCTCTGACAATCTCCTGTAGTATCTCCCTAGTCCCTGACAATCTCCTGTAGTATGACTTTGGTGTCTGACAGCCCTTCATAGGATGTCCACAGTTTCTGGCAATCTCCTGTGGCATGTCCCTGGGCTCCTCTAATCTTCTAGTATGAACAAAGTCTCTGACAATCTCCTCTGGTATTACTGTGGTCTTTGACAACCCTCTAAAGCGTACCCCAGTTTCTGACAAGCTCCTGTGATATGATCTTGGTATTTGACATCCATCTATAGTATGTCCCCAGGGTGTGACTAAGGCCAGTGGGTGTAGAAAATGCCCCGGCATCAGTGGACATAAGCAATGTTCCACCATTGGTTTGAATGGGAGGAAGAAGGCCCCATTGTTGGTATCAATGAGAGGAATAGTGCCATTGATGGTGTCAGTGGGAGGAATGGTGTGTCCAATCATTGGTGTCAGTTGATGGAATAATTCCCCAAGGACAAGATAAAGTAAAGGAAAGGGCCACATCCGACTCTGGTACTGCAATTTGGAGACCACTATCTTACTGTACCTACCAAGTCTCTGACAATTTTTTTTATCATGCCCCTAGTCTCTGAAAGCCCCCTGTAATATAACATTCACCTTTGACAATCATCTATAGCAGCTATTCTTAACCAGGGTTCCATGGAACTCCAGGGTACCTTCAGAAGTTCCCAGGGGTTCCTTGAGCTGTGGCTTATTGATCACCCATTTAATGGTGCTTGCATAGTTTCAGGGCCAATGCCATGTGGTAGAGCCATCTGCATGACACCAGTAATCTTCTAGCTGTCCTTGAGGGTGACATTCTGACACCAACTGTAAGGGGCATTCTTCTCACTAGCCACAAATATAAAATAAATTTTTCTCCCTGACCCCAAATAAATTGGTTTAAGCAGGGGTCCTCGAGACCTGAAAATAATTTGAAAGGTTCCTCTGGGGCAAAAAGATCAAGAAAGGATGCTCTATAGTTTGTCCCCAGTTTCTGACAATCTCCTTGTAATATGACCTTGCTCTTTGACAGCCCTTTATACTAGCCATTCTCAACCAGTGTTCTGTGGAACCCAGGAGTTCTATTGGTAGCTATGGCTTCATTGAGCTGTGGCTAACTGTCCTGCTATGTGATGGAGCCTGCATAGTTCCAGATCCAATGCCACCTGGCAGAGCCAGCAGCATGACTGCAAGGGTGCCATTCTGTCCACCCTTGTAAGGGGGGCATGGGAGTCCGCAGGTAGGAGCAAGGGGGGGGCAAGTGCCCCCCCCCTGGAATTAGGGATTGGATCGGGGGTTCCCCACTTTGTCCTTATCCTAGCACCCGTGGCTGGCCCTGCTCGCACCTGTGAACAGTTTAGCAGGGCCGGTGACAGCTGGTGCGAGGAGCGGGACAGCGAAGGCCTCAAGGGGTGGTCAGGATGATATCACCTGGTCTACATAGTGTGAGCGAGCAGCCCAGGAGATGGAGGACTTGGGAAAGGAGAGCAGCAAGACGCCAGGAACAGTGGGCACAGTGTTCCTGGCCCCTCCCAGGGTCTGGAACCCCTGGACTTCTTAAACCTCCTCACCGCTTCCAGACCCAGAGGACAGACTAACAGGGGGCACCTCCTGTCCTCACCCAGAATGAAAACAGGTCTTGCCAGCTGCTGGCCATCATGGACATCCTACTGGCATGCAAGATACCATACTGAGCATTACACACACCACTGAGACATAGGGGTACTAGAGAGACTGCAGACAGGGCTAGGGGTCTCTCTCTGTGACCCCCTCTCTCTCTCACCCCTCTCTGTCACCCCCCTGTCTCTCTGTCACCACTGTCTCTCTTTGTCACCCCGCCCCCACCCCACAATTATTCAGTCTTTTGTGCCATGTATGCAGTCACTGGCAGTCTCTTGGCCCATGTCCGCAGTTTTACAGTCTTCTGTACCATGTCCACAGTCTCTGACCGTCTACTGTACCATGTCCACAGTCTCTGACCATCTCCTGTGCCATGTGTGCACTCTCTGACCATCTCCAGTACTGAGTCTGCAGTCTCTGACCATCTCCTGTAGTATGTCTGCAGACTCTAACCATCTCCTGTAATAAGTCTGCAGTCTCTGACCGTCTCCTGTAGTATGTCTGCAGTCTCTGAACATCTCCTGTACTACGTCTGCAGTCTCTGACCGTCTCCTGTAGTATGTCTGCAGACTCTAACCATCTCCTGTAGTAAGTCTGCAGTCTCTGACCATCTCCTGTAGTATGTCTGCAGTCTCTGAACATCTCCTGTACTACGTCTGCAGTCTCTGACCGTGATAATGTGACAATGGCATTGTCGAAAAGGGGCAGAGCATTGGTGACCTTAAAATTATGCCCCCCCCCCTCAAAAAAGTTCTGCGGACGCCCATGAAGGGGGGCATTCTTCCCACTTAGCACCACCAATATAAGGGATATTTTCCTAATAGCCCCTGATGGTCTCATCTTACTAGGGGTTTCCTGGGACCTTCAAATTTATTTCAGGGGTTCCTCTGGGGTAAAAACGTCTTAAAAGGCTGCTCTATACTATGTCCTTAGTCGCTCCCAATCTCCTATAGTACGTACCTAGTCTCTGACAATCTCTTGCAGTATAACCTAGCCTCTGACAATCTGCCTTGTAGTATGTTCACAATCTCTGACAGTGTCCCGTAGCATTAGCTTTGTCTCTGACAACCTTCTATGGTAGGTTCCCAGTCTCTGAAAGTCTACTGTTGTAGATCACCCAGTCTCTTACAATCTTCTGTCATGTGTCCCAAGCCTCTGACAATCTTCTGTAGAATGTCTCCGGTCTCTGACATTCTTCTCTGGCATTACATATGCTGAATGTTGCATGGGTACCCCTGAGGATGTCAGGCGTTGCAGTTAAGTTACTTTTTATCTAAAAAATGACTGTCACTAATCTAAGCACCAATCAGCCCCAAACACATCAAAGAGATAAAAAAGACTATCTAAGAAAAAAATTAAAAAAACAAGCAAATCAATAACTCCCAACCACTGTCAAGATCCATGATAACTCCGCCCACATCTGGCACAGCCCCACCTATTTGTAGGTGATGATGGCACCCCAAGGCTAACCATACAAGGACCCTGGACCAGCGCACTGAAAAACAAATTGGGCAAATTATATTTACCAAAATAGCTTTTCTTGTAAATTATGTTCTACAAATTAGATTTTTTTTTTTTTTTTTTTACAATTTTCTGTTATAATAAGATGAAATGTAAAATTGATTTTCAAACCATTCATCTAATCGGGTACATATTTACATCTTTCACATTTTGTTTTCCATTAAATAATTTAACGCGTTCTGTTAGAATGAACTGACCCATGCTGTACCATTGCAGGAGGACAATGTGTGCTCTGTACACAACAGGAGGCAACAAAAGTCTTTTGCATCGCAGTTCTATGCAAGTAACTTATCTGTGATCTATAAATGGGTTTATCATAGCAAGGTCTCTATTGCCAATGTGCAAAATGAAAACATTATGTTGTTATGTAAATTAAGGTATCAATAATGGATTTTTAGTTAGAGATTTGTATCCATGTAAAAAGTCATAAAGTCAATGATGAACAAAACAAACTTGTCTTACATAGGGTTTGTAATTAAATGTGTACATGGGCTGTATTTTATCATTACATAGAGAGCCCTTACTGATTCTCTTTGTGTGATATCAATCTGCTGGGCTCTGGTAGAAAACATAAAACTTTACAGTCTCTAATGAAGTGAAAAGACCACAGTGCTTCTGAGGATCAATAAAGATGTCATTATTAAAAGGGCCTTTATGAGGGGTTCCCGTTCCCCCCGCCAACTTTTTTTTTGTTTTAATTTTATAGTATGGATGTATAAAATTATAACACAGGAGAAGCTGGAAAACAAAAAGGTCTTCTTAAACAAACTTTCTAAGCAAAGGGCCACTTTACTGTTCTTCGGACTTTAGGGAGGCAGAACTACTCTGGCCAATGGGAGAAGAAAGTGTCCTGGTGTCAGTAGTAAAGGAGTGTCCCATCATTGGTATTAGGTGGAATATTAGTGTCCCATCATTGGTATTAGGTGGAATATTAGTGTCCCATCATTGGTATTAGGTGGAATATTAGTGTCCCATCATTGGTATTAGGCGGAATATTAGTGCCCCATCATTGGTATTGGGCGGAATATTACTGCCCCATCATTGATGTCAGTGGGAGGAATAGCTCCCCCTCGTTGTTGTCATTGGGAGGAATAGTGCCCCATCATTGTTATCAGTGGGAGGAATAGTGCCCCATCATTGGTGTCAGTGGGATGAATAGTGCCCCATCATTAGTATGAGGGAGAGGAATAGTGTCCCATCATTGGTGTCAGTGGGAGGAATAGTGCCCTATCATTGGTATCAGGGGGAGAAATAGTGCCCCATCATTGGTATCAGTGGGAGGAATAGTGCCCCATCATTGGTATCAGTGGTAGGAATAGTGCCCCATCCTTGGTATCAGTGGGAGGAATAGTGCCCCATCATTGGTGTCAGTGGGAGGAATAGGGCCACATCATTGGTGTCAGTGGAAAGAATAGTGTCCCATCATTGGTGTCAGTGGGAGGAATAGTGTCCCATCATTGGTGTCAGTGGGAGGAATAGTGCCCCATCATTGGTGTCAGTGGGAGGAATAGGGCAACATCATTGGTGTCAGTGGAAAGAATAGTGCCCCATCATTGGTATCAGTGGGAGGAATAGTGCCCCATCATTGGTGTCAGTGGGAGGAATAGTGCCACATCATTGGTATCAGTGGGAGGAATAGTGCCACATCATTGGTGTCAGTGGAAAGAATAGTGTCCCATCATTGGTGTCAGTGGGAGGAATAGTGGAATAGTGACCTTTCATTGGTGTTAGTGGTAGGGACAGTGTCCTATCATTGGTGTCAGTAAGAGAAGTAAGTAAGTCACCCCAGTGTCAGTGTCTGTGACAGGAACTATGCCCTGCTGTTGCTGGCAATGGGGGGAATAATGCCCTAGGGGCTCAATAAAAGCAAGCAAGGGGCTGTATCTAACCCCCCCCCCCCCAGGCCGTAGTTTGGAGAGAACTGAGTTAAACTGACAAGTAGATTGGTGAATTGTATCCCCGAGGCTTTTAATTCCAGTTTATGCAACCCCTCTCTCATGCTCCAAGGTAATCTCTACAATTGATAGTGCATAGAAGCCAACTGTCCTGGATTTGCCAGGACAGTCCTGCATCTAGGTGATCTGTCCTGATGATGCTCTGTCCTGGGCTATGTCCCGAGATCACAGAATTAGCCTTTTTTTTAATTACTGAGCATGTATAGTAACTAAAAATAAATTATTGACTGAGAGAGTCAAAGACAAAAGTGGGGGCCTCCTGCATAGTTGGGAATGGGATTATCCCAAATAGGTTGGTCTGATCTGGGTGCAACCACCCCAAAAGTGAGCATAATCAGGATGGAACAACCCCAGAAGGTTGGTGTGTCAACTGTGGGCTGGGATGACAGAGTCCTAGGGAACTGGGGCAAATATGTTGGCACGTGTGGTCGAAACGGGCAGAGGAAAGATACAGATTGGACTGTCTTTGCCAGTCATTGAAAGAAACTTTTTGAAACAAGGATGGAAGCAGTCTGTGGCCTCCCATTTTTGTGCTGGTAGGCTCCAAGGCAGGTAGGCAAGGCTACAGTAAAAGAATGGTGCTTGCACCATGGAACACGCTGGTAATAGTCAAAATGGGCAAGGGGAAAGAAACGGGGTGGAATGTCTTTGCAAGTTGTTGAAAGAAACTTTTTGAAACAAGGATGGAAGCAGTCTGTGGCCTCCCTTTTTTGTGATGGCATGCTCCAAGGTAGGTAGGCAAGGCTACAGTAACCCGAAATAGTGAACGGTTCTTGTACCATGGAACACGCAGGGCCCTGGGTGACTCAACCACCAGAAGGTATCTAATCTAGGCGTTTGGGACAAGGACAAGCCAGCTGCCCCAGGACATAGCCGGGATGAAAATGACAGCCATTCAGCAAAGAAGCTTTGTCCTCTCAGTTTAAATGCAAATTTCCCTTTTTGAACTGGAACTATGCCATTACAAAAGGCTACCAATTCCCTTTAACAACCAGTGGATTCTGGAATCAAACAACTGAATGGGTCTTCTGCAGTGTATTGTTTGTGATCTTGGCCATGGATAAACACCCCCCCCGTCTGGGAAGAGCAGAAAGACGAACAATTTCATGTTTTTCCTAGCAGAGCTGAATTGCAGTGCTGTCTGTTTGCTCCGGGGGGTTTGTCTGTAAAAGCTCCCTAACAATTAGATGGTGGAGAGGCAGGAGAAAGTTTAGGAAGGAAAATGGATAACACTGAGAGCACATGGGTGCAGCAACGTCTTCATGTTATTACATTTTGCTGTTGGGAGCGTGCATGCCTCATAAAGCGGAGAGAGTCCCAACAGAATTGAATGGATTTCTACAATGTTTAAAAAATATATCCTTCACAAGTTCATGGTTTTGGGAATTTCTGATTTTTGACATTTTGAATTTCTATGTGCAGAATGAGATCCATGAGTCCAAAACTTGGGCTTTGCCTTTTCAACATGGAGGAGCCTTTGAAATAACTTTCCAGCCCCAGGGAACCCCTGCTAAAAATGACCATATCTACAACTCATGGTATATTACTGTGCAGGTCAGTAGGAAGAATATTTTTCTTACACGTGGGGTCATTGGGATGAATTACCCCTTACACATAGCTAAAAAAATCAATGGTGTCAGTGGGAACTTATCTGAGAGGCAGACATTTCTTATTGCTCAAGGAACCCCTAGCAACATCTGGATGAACCCTAGAGTTCCATGGAACACTGGTTTAGAGACTCTGATCTACACTAAGCAAAACCCAAATTATGGACTCAATGATCACATTTAACACATAATGTAAAAAAGTCAAAAGTTCACAAACTACAACCTCCTGGGTTTGTATATTTTTTATGTTTCAATTTTTGAATCTTGAATTTCAATGTGTTGAATGCGATCATTGAGTCCATTATTTGGGTTTTGTTTTCTTGGCGTAGATGTTGTTGATTTGTATACCATTGAGACTCAGAATAGTCGAGATTTTAGAGACTCAAGAAAGTCCATAATTTGGGCTGGCTTTTCGGTGTAGATGTTGTTGATTTGTATACCGTAGGGACTCCAATATTCCAGATTTTAGAGACTTAAGAGAGTCCATAACTTGGGTTTTGCTTTCTTGGCGTAGATGCTGTTGATTTGTATACCATTGTAATTCCAATATTCCAGATTTTAGAGACTTAAGAGAGTCCATAACCTGGGTTTTGCTTTTTCACATAGATGTTGATCTGTATACTGTTGGGATGCCAGTATTCCAGATTTTAGAGATTTAAGAGAGTCCATAATTTGGGTTTCGCTTTTTCTTCATAAATGTTGATTTGTATACTGTTGGCACTCCGATATTTGAGATTTTAGAGACTTAAGAGAGTCCATAACCTGGGTTTTGCTTTTTCACGTAGATGTTGATCTGTTTACCGTTGGGACTCCAATATTCCAGATTTTAGAGACTTGAGAGAGTCCATAACCTGGATTTTGCTTTTTCACGTAGATGCTGTTGATTTGTATACCGTTGGAACTTCGATATTCAAGATTTTAGAGATCAGCTTAATGTAAACATTCTTAGTAATATTATCCTAAAGTAGACTCAGAGGCAGCCCTTTTTGAGCTCTCTATCTGAAAATACTGGACGTCACATTGATCCTCGTTCTTCATTACATTGCCTCAATGATCGAGAACAGGTATTCAAATATGAATTTCTGGCTTTTTCAGAAGGTCAGCGATTTCAACTCTCTTTACTCCTCATAGTAGGGAACCAGAATAATAAAGGCAATTTCTGTTTTGGGTTAACAAGCAAATAAACTTAGTAGAATAAAACATTAGTGGGTATTGTCTTTTGCTTGCAGAGAGGAGAGGGGTAATCCTAATATTTAGGTCTGTTCACAATACAAGTCATGGTAGTATATAGGTTTCTAAAAAATAAAAATGGAATAATAGTCTTGCACTGTAATGTCACTGATGTCTAGTAAATGGATAGGCTGTATTCTCAGTGATGTCACCGGTCTCTAGTGAATGGATAGGCTGCATTCTCAGTGATGTCACCGGTCTCTAGTGAATGGATAGGCTGCATTCTCAGTGATGTCACAGGTCTCTAGTGAATGGATAGGCTACATTCTCAGTGATGTCACAGGTCTCTAGTGAATGGATAGGCTGCATTCTCAGTGATGTCACAGGTCTCTAGTGAATGGATAGGCTGCATTCTCAGTGATGTCACAGGTCTCTAGTGAATGGATAGGCTGCATTCTCAGTGATGTCACCGGTCTCTAGTGAATGGATAGGCTGCATTCTCAGTGATGTCACAGGTCTCTAGTGAATGGATAGGCTACATTCTCAGTGATGTCACAGGTCTCTAGTGAATGGATAGGCTGCATTCTCAGTGATGTCACCGGTCTCTAGTGAATGGATAGGCTGCATTCTCAGTGATGTCACCGGTCTCTAGTGAATGGATAGGCTGCATTCTCAGTGATGTCACAGGTCTCTAGTGAATGGATAGGCTACATTCTCAGTGATGTCTCAGGTCTCTAGTGAATGGATAGGCTGCATTCTCAGTGATGTCACCGGTCTCTAGTGAATGGATAGGCTGCATTCTCAGTGATGTCACAGGTCTCTAGTGAATGGATAGGCTGCATTCTCAGTGATGTCACCGGTCTCTAGTGAATGGATAGGCTGTGTTCTCAGTAATGTCACCGGTCTCTAGTGAATGGATAGGCTGCATTCTCAGTGATGTCACCGGTCTCTAGTGAATGGATAGGCTGCATTCTCAGTGATGTCACCAGTCTCTGGATAATGGATAGGCTGCATTCTCAGTGATGTCACTGATCTCTAGTGAATGGATAGGCTGCATTCTCAGTGATGTCACCAGTCTCTAGTGAATGGATAGGCTGCATTCTCAGTGATGTCACCGGTCTCTAGTGAATGGATAGGCTGCAATCTCAGTGATGTCACTGGCCTCTAGTGTATGGATAGGCTGCATTCTCAGTGATGTCACCAGTTTCTAGTGAATGGATAGGCTGCATTATCAGTGATGTCACCGGTCTCTAGTGAATGGATAGGCTGCATTTTCAGTGATGTCACCGGTCTCTAGTGAATGGATAGGCTGCATTCTCAGTGATGTCACCGGTCTCTAGTGAATGGATAGGCTGCAATCTCAGTGATGTCACCAGTTTCTAGTGAATGGATAGGCTGCATTATCAGTGATGTCACCGGTCTCTAGTGAATGGATACGCTTCACTCTCAGTGATGTCACCAGTCTCTAGTGAATGGATAGGCTGCATTTTCAGTGATGTCACCGGTCTCTAGTGAATGGATAGACTGCATTCTCAGTGATGTCACCGGTCTCTAGTGAATGGATAGGCTGCATTCTCAGTGATGTCACCGGTCTCTAGTGAATGGATAGGCTGCGTTCTCAGTGATGTCACCAGTCTCTAGTGAATGGATAGGCTGCAATCTCAGTGATGTCACCGGTCTCTAGTGAATGGATAGGCTGCATTCTCAGTGATGTCACTGGTCTCTAGTGAATGGATACGCTTCACTCTCAGTGATTTCACCGGTCTCTAGTGAATGGATAGGCTGCATTCTCAGTGATGTCACCGGTCTCTAGTGAATGGATAGGTTACATTCTCGTTGATGTCACCGGTCTCTAGTGAATGGATATTCCGCATTCTCAATAATGTGACAGTAAACTGACTTTTGGCAGCTATAATGATACACTGTATTGTCAGTAACCTATGAAAATATATCTAATGATGTTTGCTTAACCTTCTCTGCAGCAAAGTAGGAACCAATTGCCTTCTAGCCTGCAAACATTTATTCCAGCCTGATATGGATGCCCCGTGACACGACGTTGACACCTTATGCTTGATATTTGCGGTCGCGGCCTCAATAAACAGTTTGGTTTTCGTGGTTTTGCTGTAATAGGCTCTGCTGGATAGGAGAGCCCGGCATCTGATCACAGGCCATGTAATCACAGGTACCCAGGTTTCTGTGCCTGTGCCTTGGAGCCATCCTCCTCTCATTATCTCCGGCCAAAGGCCCCCAGCTGTTCTCTCTAGTGCCAGGTCCTAGCTGGTGACACGCGCCTGCGGCCACATATATCCACACGAGGTACTGGTCTAATGACTCCAGCTCGTTATAAGCTCTGCGGCTATTATACAGATCCAGAGCAATGCGTCAGCTACAGGAATGCCAGAACCACCTGCTGCCATCATTATTGTCAGAATTGTTTGAAGGAATCGTGTTGTAGGAGCAGCAGGATGAAGACTGGTGGGCAAAAAAAAAAAAAAAAAATGGAGAGGAGATACACTGATTACTTCTCTCAAAAATCCATTTTTTTTTTTTTTTTTAGCAATCACAAATGCTGCAAAATAAAATGAGAGCTGTACCTACGATTCTGACCTTGGGGCTTGCAGTTTTCAGCCATAATACAATGCCATCTCTTATTCTAAATGGAACATTGACCTGGCCTGAGATGCTGACACATTTATGTTAATCTTGGTACCAGTGCAGTTCTTGAATGCAGAGACTAAGGTAGATCTTCCTAATACCTGCAGCAAGCTGATGACATCATCAGTCTAGACCAGTGGTTCTCAACACCGGTCCTCAGGACCCACCAACAGGCCAGATTTTAAGTATTACCTTGGGGAGATGCAGACTAGAACACTGCAATCACGGAGCAGCAAATTATATCTCCTGTGATGTATTTGAGTTATCCTGCAAACCTGGCCTGTTGGGGGGTCCCGAGGACCGTAGTTGAGAACCACTGGTCTAGACCAATGATGATGAACCTTGGCACCCCAGATCTTTTGAAGCTAGATTTCCCATGATGCTCTACTACACTGCAGAGTGCATGAGCATCATGGGAAATGTAGTTCCAAAACATTTGGGGTGCCAAGGTTCGTCATCACTGGTCTAGACCAGGAGTCTCCAAACTACGGCCCTCCAGTTGTTCAGGAACTACAATTCCTATCATTTCTGGTCATGTCTGTGAATGTCAAAGTTGCACAATGCCTCATGGGACGTGTAGTTTCCGAAATAGCTGAAGGGCCATAGTTTGGAGATCCATGGTCTAGAACGGGGGTCTGCAAACTTTCTAAACAGTGGGCCAGTCCCTCGGACTTTTGGGGGAGCCGGACTGTGGCCATTGGGAGTAGAAAAGATCCCGATATTGGTGTCATTGGGAGGAATTGTGCCCCATCGTTGGTGTCATTGGGAGGAATAGTGCCACATCGTTGGTCTTATTGAGCCCAATTGTTGGCGTCATTGGGAGGAGTTGTGCCCCATCATTGATGTCAGTGGGAGGAATTGCACCCCATCATTGGTGTGATTTTGCCCAGTTGTTGGTATAATTGGAAGGAAGTGTGCCCCTTCACTGGTCTCAGTGTGTGTGGGGGGGGGGGGATTATGCCTCATTATTGGTATCAGTCAATTAAAAGCAAGCAAGTGGCCACGTCTGGCCCCATGGCCACAGTTTAGAGACCACTGATCTAGACCATCCATTCTCAACTAGGGTTCCTCCAGAGTAACCTTTCTCAACCTCTTTTGCCCCAGAGGAACCCTTGAAAACATTTTCCGATCTCAGGGGGCAAAATTAGTCCATCAGGAGTCATTAGGAAAACGCCCCTTACATTGGCGGTGGTAAGTCTGAAGAATGCTACCTTTAGAAGGGTGGCCAGAATGACATCCTTGCAGTCATACCGCTGACTCTGCCAAGTGGCATTGGACCTGGAACTATGCAGGCACCATCAGATGGGAGGACAGTTAGCCACAGCTCAAGGAACCTCTAGTCAGCCCTGGAGAAACCTTAGTGTTCCACGGAACCCTGGTTGAGAATGGCTGCTCTAGAGGTTTCCAGTGGTTCTTTGAGCAATGAGTAATTTCTACCGCTCAGATAAGTTACTACTTGACACCATTGATCTTTGTTTAGCGATCTGTAAGGGGGTAATTCTTCCCAATGACCTCAATTTTTCACTATACCACTGGTGCCTAACCTGGTGCCGGACCTCAGCAGTCTGTAGTGGGAACAATTGATTAGGGTTATAGCATTGATTGCTACCAGCCTCATGTAACATGTTCCCAGGTTCGTATTGTCTTCTGCAGCATATCCCCAGCCAACAATGTATCCTGTCCTCACTCTCTGACCCTCATCTTCTCTATTAAATCTGCAGTCTCTGGCGGTCCTCTTAAGCATTACATATCTACTTGCCCTCCGGAAGATTTACCCCCTTCATGGCTAGGCCATTTTTTGCCATGTGGCACTGCGTTACTTTAACCACTTTATGACTGCCCACTGTGGATATACTCGTTCTGCGCCAGATCACGTACCTAGCAGTGGTGGCCGCCCCATACGGGGCTCAGGGGCACCGCCCCCCCATCCGTGCATCCGGCCCCCTAATCTTCATGCAAGGTGCCGGATGCATGGATTCTATTGGGGGGGGGGGGAGATGTTTTGTTTTTGAAGCAAGTGATTAGAGCCAGAGGCTCTGATAGGCTTCAAAAAAGGGTGGGCTCTGGGCGCAGAGAACTCACTCTCTGACACGCTGCTCCTCCTCCCGACCAATCAGGAAGTAGGGGGGTGACATCGACCCCCAGCGGGAGCCCAGTGGCGGGTACCGCAAACTCTATGTCCGATACTAATTGTTTGGTACACAGGCAGATCGCCATTCTGTCAGTAGGGAAGGCATGCATCCTGTGTTTCTGTAAAGCAGGAACATGAATCCATGCTTTCCTCTAGTAAAAGCCCCTCCCACACAGTAACCAAGCACAACCTAGGAACACAGTTAACCCTTTGATTGCCCCTGATGTTAACCCTTTCCCTGTTAGTGTCATTAGTACAGTGACAGTGCATATTTTTAACACTGATATTAAAAATATTATTAGTTAATTTATTAGTTAATTAATATTAGTGTCACTGGTTCCCAAAAAGTGTCAGTTAGTGTCAGAACGTCTGCCGCAATATTGCAGTCCCGCCATAAGTCACCAATCACCACCATTACTCGTAAAAAAAATTAAACTAAAATAAAAAATAAATAAACATACGCCATCGTTTGTAGACGCGATAACTTGTGCGCAAACCATCAATATACGCCTATTGGGATTTTTTGTTACCAAAAATATGTAGCAGAATACATATTGGCCTAAATTGATGAAGAAATTCAATTTTTTACATTTTTTTTATTGAATGTGATTTATAGCAGAAAATAAAAAAATATATATTTTTTTCAAATTTGTCGCTCTTTGTTTGTTTATAGCGCAAAAAATAAATAAAGAATGCAGAGGTGATAAAATACCACCAAGAAAAAACTCTATTTGTGAGGAAAAGGATATCAATTTTATTTGGGTACAACGTTGCACGACCGCGAAATTGTCAGTTAAAGTAACGCAGTGTCGTATTGCAAAAAAATGGCCTGGTCATGATGGGGGGGGGGGTAAATCTTCTGGAGCTGAAGTGGAAAAAAAACGTTATGCTGTGACGCAATGAAATTGACTGTTAAAGCGCCAGCACGTTGCAACATGGGTTTATTTTAACTATAGGAAAAGGAGTGTTTATCTCAAAAAAGAACCACCATAAAATAGTGGAGACGTAAGAAATAAATAAAAAACGCGATATTTGTTTGTTTCTCGCTGTTTAAACTTTTTTTATATATAAAAAAATAAAAGACGATATTTAGTGTAAGTTATTTTTTTTACATTTTTTAACTTAAAGAAGTAGTTAAATCCGGTTATACATAAGACGATGTATAAAAACCATTGTTTTTTAGGGTTATCCGCATATAACTACCAAACGCGTGTTCAATAGCGCAGATGTTTGCTACCGCATACAAATAAATAAAAAATAAA
>BLSH010164475.1:357593-380974 GCA_018402905.1 Glandirana rugosa | reverse complement strand
AAGAAAAAACTCTATTTGTGAGGAAAAGGACATCAATTTTATTTGGGTACAACGTTGCACGACCGCACAATTGTCAGTTAAAGTAACGCAGTGTCGTATTGCAAAAAAATGGCCTGGTCATGATGGGGGGGGTAAATCTTCTGGAGCTGAAGTGGATAACTGACAATTGCGCGGTCGCGCGAGCTTGTACCCAAATAAAATTGATGTCTTTCTTTCCCTCAAATAGAGCTTTCTTTTGGTGGTATTTGTTCACTGCGGTTTTTATTTTTTGCGCTATAAACAAAAAGAGAGCAACAATTTTGAAAAAAAAAATATATTTTTCACTTTCTGCTATAAAATATCCAATATAAAAATTGAAAAAAATCTTATTTCGTCATCAATTTAGGCCAATATGTATTCTGCCCACACCGTGTTATTGCCAACAAAAATAATAAAGATGTGATTTCAAATATATACTTGTATGACAATTTAAAACAGTTTATTGATATTGTTATTTATTATTATATAAGGCTGTTTTATTTTTTTATGTTGAACACTAGTGACCAGCAGCAGAGGACTAGAAGCTCCTCCTGCTTATGTTTCCCTGCAGACAGGCTGGGAGAGAGCTGGGTCATGTGACCGCTGTATATTGATTAGGAAAAAGGTACTTCAATTTTTTTTTTTTTTTAATTAAAATAATTACTATGACTTCACCCTACTAGGACATCATCCTACTATGACTTCACCCTACTAGGACATCATCCTACTATGACTTCACCCTACTATGACATCATCCTACTATGATTTCACCCTACTAGAACATCATCCTACTATGACTTCACGCTACTATGGCCTCATCCTACTATGACATCACCTTACTATGACTTCACCCTACTATGACTTCAGCCTACTATGACCTCATCCTATTATGACCTCATCCTACTATGACCTCATCCTACTATGACTTTATCCTACTATGACATCATCCTACTATGACTTCATCCTACTATGACTTCACCCTACTATGGCCTCTTCCTACTATGACCTCATCCTACTATGACATCACCTTACTATGACTTCACCCTACTATGACTTCATCCTACTATGACTTCATCCTACTATGACCTCATCCTACTATGACTTCATCCTACTATGACATCATCCTACTATGACCACATCCTACTATGACCTCATCCTACTATGACATCATCCTACTATGACATCATCCTACTATGACATCATCCTACTATGACTTCATCCTACTAGGACATCATCCTACTATGACAACATCCTACTATGACCTCATCCTACTATGACTTCATCCTACTATGACCTCATATTACTATGACTTCATCCTACTATGACATCATCTTACTATGACTTCATCCTACTATGACTTCATCCTACTATTACATCATCCTACTATGACATCATCCTGCTATGACCTCATCCTACTATGACATCATCCTATTATGACATCATCCTACTATGACTTCATCCTACTATGACATCATCTTACTATGACTTCATCCTACTATGACCCCATCCTACTATGACATCATCCTACGATGACCTCATCCTACTATGACTTCACCCTACTATGACATCTTCCACATACAGAAATAGAAGGGACAATGTAATATAAACAGAGTGTGAGAAAAATAACGTTGGGTATAAAAGTGTGACTTTCCCATGGAAGGTCTTTGGGATCCCGTCTGATGCCGATCCCCAATTGGTAACATTCCTCGCTCCAGCCATTGTGCGTTTTTTTCCCTCTACTTAGCGGAAGAAAGAAAATCGTCACATCGGGAGTCACTGTGACACGCTGAAAGTGCGCGGCGGCGCCTTGGAACATTGTCCCTAGAGGCAGCATGCAGCGGGCAAAGCCAAGATCTTTTCTTCAGCGTCCTTACGCCGTGCCGAGGCGATACAAAAACATTGCTGTGCATTTGCGCTCCATTCTTCAGAGCGGCCAATTATTTTGTGCGTAGAAGTATCTCTCTTCTAACGACTGGAAGAAAGATTCTCTGCCGCCGAGCCGAAGGACAAAGCCGCAGCTTGGGCTCCGCCATTTAATGAAATCGCCTCAAATCGGAGGACTGCGAGTATCGGGATTCTGTAATGGTCCCGCCAATGATTAGCAATTAGCCAATAGGTCCCCCCTGCTAGGAGGGGTTTATTAATGGCTTAAAGCTGAACTCTGGGCAAACGGCTAAATATAAGGATAAAATACATATATCATTGTCAATCCAGGCCTGAGATTTACACAGCTCCGCCATGCAGCACAGATCTTCTCTGCACCCTGAGACTGATGAGCTCATCTCTCTCACTCAGCTCTCAACTCCTATCAGCGTGCTCCTTGCATTGATTGGCCCCTTTGTGCTGCTTCTTTCTCCTCCAGTCTGACTGAAAGGAGAAGCAGCAGACTGATGAGCTCTTCCTGTTGGCACTCTACTCTCTCCTCCTATCAGCATGCTCCTTGCACTGGAGTGCAACTGATTAGCCCCTCTGTGCTGCTTCTCCCTCTTCCAGTCTGAGCTCTGCTGTACTGGACTCAAAGGAGAAGCCGCAGACCAATGAGCTCATCCCTCTGGCACTCTACTCTCTCCTCCTATCAGCGTGCTCCTTGCATTGCAGTTCAACTGATTGGCCCCTTTGTGCTGCTTCTCCCTCTTCCAGTCTGAGCTCTGCTGTACTGGACTCAAAGGAGAAGCCACAGACTGATGAGCTCTTCCCTTTGGCACTCTACTCTCTCCTTCTATCAGCGTGCTCCTTGCACTGCAGTACAACTGATTGGCCCCTTTGTGCTGCTTCTTTGTCTTCCAGTCTGAGCTCTGCTGTACTGGACTGAAAGGAGAAGCCGCAAACCGATGAGCTCATCCCTCTGGCACTCTACTCTCTCCTCCTATCAGCGTGCTCCTTGCACTGCAGTGCAACTGATTAGCCCCTCTGTGCTGCTTCTCCCTCTTCCAGTCTGAGCCCTGCTGTACTGGAACTGCAAGAGGCTGACACCAGGTCGGGGGAGGGGGCCGGATCCTTCTCTGCTGCAATTCTACTTTGCTTTCAGGTCTTCCGTGCACTTTGACTGAACAGAGAAAGGCCAAGCCGCAGACTGATGAGATCATTTTTCTGGCACTCCCCTCTCTCCTCCTATCAGCATGCTCCATGCACTGCAGTAAATCCTGATTGCCTCCTTGTGCTGCTTCTCCCTCTCCCAGTCTGAGCTCTGAAGCATAGGGAAGGCAAGAAGCTGACACCAGTTAGTGGGGAGGGAAACCTGATTTTTCTTTGACTTACAGGCCCCTCTGCACCCTGCGACTGGACGGTAACAGGAGAAGCGGCAGACTGATCGGCTCATCTCTCTGTCACTCTGCTCTCTCCTCCTATCAGCATGCTCCTGGCACTGCAGCGCAACTGATTGGCTCCTTGTGCTGCTTCTCCCTCTCCCAGTCTGAGCACTGCTCTATAGGAACTGCAAGAGGCCGACGCCGGGCCAGGAGACTTTACTAAGAAATACGGATGGCCGAGGTGCAAAGATGTGGTTGGAATTCAGTCCCGTAAAACAGGAAATCTCTAGGAATGAAGGGTGCCCAGCAGTGGCGCAGGGGCGCCACCCCCTTAATCCATGCGCTCGGCCCCTAATCTACATGCAGGGCACCGGACGCATGGATTCCAATGGGGTTTTGTTTTTTTTTTTAAGCACATGATGAGAACCTGAGGCTCTAATTGGCTTCAAAAAAGGGTGGGCTCAGGGCGCAGAGCCCTGCCGAGTGGATCGCCGATGGAGCGAGCACCGGGCAGGGGGCGTGAAGCTGTGCTGCGATTCATTAAATGAATAGAAACAAGCACCATTCACGCATTTCTGTGAACATTTGCACGTTTTGTCCTGCATTTTTGCGCGATTCTCTGCTCAAATGAAGAAAAAAAATTAAATAGTAATAATATATGAATAAATACATTTAAAATAAATACACAAATAGCTAAAAAAGCTTCATAAATAAATAAAATAAATTATTAATATGTAATAATATATGAATAGATAATAATTAATAAATAATTAACCCCAACCTTAAAAAATATTACATTGTAATTATTATTATTAATAATAATAATAATAATAATAATAATAATAATATAACAATAGATACCCAAACACGAACAAAAAAAAATATTGAAAATACTAATTTATTTATTTATTTTGTGTTAGGGTGTTTAGTTATTTATTATTATTTTTATTTTTTTAATAATACATGAATGAATAAAAATGAATACATAATTAACCCCTAACCTTAAAAAAAGTAAACTATTATTATTAATAATAATAATAATAATAATAAAATAACAATAGATACCGAAAGCCAAACAAAAAAAATATTAAAAATACTAATTTATTTATTTGTTTTGTGTTAGGGTGTTTAGTTATTTCTTATTATTTTTATTTTTTTAAGGAGTAGGGGTTAGTGGTTAATTATTTATTGTTACTTATTAATAAGTTATTTATTTTTTATTTATATATTTGTTTTATTTTACATTTATTTATTCATTTATTAGTAGTAGTAGTAATTGTAGTAGGAGTAGTAATAATAATAACATTAATAATGAAAAAATAAAAAAAATAATAGTAACAAAAGATCAAACTTCTATTGAAATAGTAGAGAAAAAAACAAATAAAATAATAATAAATAACCCTAACCCCAACTCCTATTCCTAACCCTAACATAAACTGAAACCTAACGAAAAACATTATAATAAATGAATAATAATAATAAAAGAAGAAATAAAAGCTAAAAAAAAAGCTGAAATACCTGGCGACAAATGATGCAACAGGTAATAGTTTTCTCTATTGGCTAATAAAAAAAATGGCAAAGCTCAAAAACGTTGTATAGAAACGCGCTAAAATCGCGCATAAAAATGCCGGAAAAGCGCTTAAAGATGCTACGCTCAGGCATAAATGCAGCCTTAGTGTCAGAATGTCCATTGCACTATTGCAGTCCCATCACTAGGAGAAAGAAAAAAAATTCCAGTATATATCCTATATTTATAGACGTTATAACTAAACCAATCAATAACCAATTATTGGGATTTTTTTTAACAAAAAACATGTAGCCTAAATTTATGAAGAAATTTGATTTTTTTTTTTGTTTTAAAAATTATAATTGGATGCATTTTATAGCAGAAACTAATTTTTTTTTTCCAAAATTTTCGATATTTTTAAATTTACATCGCTAAAAATAAAAACCGCATAAAAAAAATTGTTTTTTTACATTTTTTTTTTTTTTTTACATTTTTTAATTGGATGGTTTATAGCAGAAAGTAAAAGATATTGTTTTTCTTTTCAAAATGTTCTTTATTTATTTATAGCGCAAAAAAAAAAAAAACACAGAGGTGATCAAATACCACCAAAAGAAAGCTCTATTTGTATTTTTTTACAAAAAAATGATGTAACTTTGGTTTGGTTACAGTGTTGCATGACCGCGCAATTACCAGCCAACCACTTCAGCCCCGGAAGGATTTACCCCCCTTATGACCAGGCCATTTTTTTGCGATACGGCACTGCATCGCTTTAACTGACAATTGCGCAGTCGTGCGACGTTGTACCCAAATAACATTTATGTCCTTTTTTTTACCCCACAAATAAAGTTTTTGTTTGGTGGTATTTGATCACCTCTGCGTTTTTTTTTTTTTTTTTTGTGCTATAAATAAAAAAAAGACAATTTTGAAAAAAAAAATCAATATTTTTTACTTTCTGCTATAAAACATCCGATAAAAAAAATGTAAAAAATTTAATTTACTCCTCAGTTTAGGCCGATATGTATTCTACTACATGTTTTTGGTAAAAAAAAAAAAAAAATTGCAATAAGCGTATATTGATTGGTTTGCGCAAAAGTCATTGCGTCTACAAAATAGGGGATAGATTTATGGACTTTTTATATCGTTTTCACTAGTAGTAGCAGCGATCAGCGATTTTTAACGGCACTGTGACATTTCGGCGCATAAATCGGTCACTTTTTGGGGAACAGTGACACCAATACAATGATCAGTGCTAAAAAAAAAAAAAAAAAAAATGCACTGTCACTGTATTAAGGACAATGGCAGGGAAAGGGTTAACATCAGGGGCGATCAAAGGGTTAAATGTGGTCCTAGGGAGTGACTTCTAACTGTGCGGGGGATGGACTGGAAGACAGAGATCTCTCTCTTCCTCTCTGACAGAACGGCAGAACGTGGCCACCGGATCCACTGATTGGCGCCCCCCCCGGTGCGGCGCACACACCAGAGCTGACAACAGCAATCATGTTCAAGGTCTGCCATGCCACAGTGCATGTACATGGGGCGGTCCTTATATGGAGTAGCGCAGTGCTGAGTCACAAAAAATGGCCTGGTCATGAAGGGGGGGGGGGGTAAAATCTTCCGGAGCTCAAGTGGTTTATAGCACTTCATATAAAATTCACATATTTTATTCCTTATTGAAGTTAAAAACAAAGGGCAAAGTATATAAATAACCCTATAATGCAGGAATCTCACAACTTTGCAAACAAAGGGCCAGTTTACAGTCCTTCAGCCTTCTGGGGGGCCGGACTGTGGCCAGTGGGAGTTGAAAAGGTCCCGAGAACAGAAGGAATAAACAATGTCCCCTCATTGGTGTCAGTGGGAGGAATAGTGTCCCCTCATTGGTGTCAGTGGGAGGAATAGTGCCCCATCGTTGGTGTCAGTGGGAGGAATAGAGCCCCATCGTTGGTGTCAGTGGGAGGAATAGTGCCCCATCGTTGGTGTCAGTGGGAGGAATAGTGCCCCATCGTTGGTGTCAGTGGGAGGAATAGTGCCCCATCATTGGTGTCAGTGGGAGGAATAGAGCCCCATCGTTGATGTCAGTGGGAGGAATAGTGCCCCATCGTTGGTGTCAGTGGGAGGAATAGTGCCCCATCGTTGGTGTCAGTGGGAGGAATAGTGCCCCATCATTGGTGTCAGTGGGAGGAATAGCGCCCCATCGTTGGTGTCAGTGGGAGGAATAGAGCCCCATCGTTGGTGTCAGTGGCAGGAATAGTGCCCCATCGTTGGTGTCAGTGGGAGGAATAGTGCCCCATCGTTGGTGTCAGTGGGAGGAATAGTGCCCCATCTTTGGTGTCATTGGGAGTAATTCTGTCCTTGGTGTCAGTTATGGGGAATTATGCCAGATTGTTGGTATCAGTGCTTGAAAAAAGGGCTCCAAGGGCCAAATAAAAGCAGCTGTATCTGGCCCCTGGGCCGCAGTTTGGAGACCCCTGCTGTATTGGAAAAAAAGTAAACATTAGTGTATGTTAGAGATGGAGTATAGGTGATATTGCTCTAAGGCTTGTGAGGAGTGTGATGTATATACAACGTATAAAACAAATAAACCAATAAATCAATATTGGAGCGAGCAGCTACTACACAATCAAACAAATTGTAAATTCAGAGTAATATACAGATGTTATAGCGCTCAGCCAATCCAGTAGGAACAATCAATTGGGAAACAGTGAGTAATCAACCCTGAGAGAGTTCATGCGAGTCAGCAATGACTGAAGATGATTGGATAGGCTCAGAGTCCGCAGATACATTTTGAGTAAATTCTGTAAATCAGTTCCATAAAACAAGGATAAGATATTCTCCAGTCTTGTTAGGATGGAGGCTTACCAGATTTCAGATATAGTAGAGCGTTGGACCATTCACCAGGTGCCAAGGTATGTATTGAAGAGTAGATGGTATATCCTGCGTTCCACCAGGGATTCTCTTATGGTTCCTGTGAGGGTGGCTCCTATGGGAACCGGATCTCCAGATGGGTGTCCTCCACTGTGTAAGGAACGTCACACATTCCGTTCGAAAACGTGGGTCTTACTTGAAAGACGGAGGTATCCCCAAGATCCAAGCGTTCGTCCGCGGTGGTGGTGGGTGAAGAGGGGTGGATCAATGGATCAATCCAATTGGGTGGATTCGGAAGAGATAAAAGAAAACTCTAAATAGTGTAAAAACCTCTTGGCATGAGGTGCGTTTATTACAAATGAGGTTAAAAAACCTATCAATCAGGCATAAGGTAAAAAGTTTCTTAAACGTCTTTTTCAAACACAAAAACGCAGCAAATCAGGGCAGCAGGTTCCCGACATGTTTTGTATAAAAGATACGTCATCTGATGTTTTAGGCCTGCAGAGGCTATCTGCCTGCTGATATCGTTTACCTAGAGATAGGTAGACAGTATTATTCCGGTAAGAGTTTTTGTAGCACACAGTATGTGGTGATTCACAACATTTCTGCACCTGGTGGAGGAAGTCTTCTTTCATCTCCTATCAACTCCAGTTCAGAATCTTATTGGACTTCTTTGCACCAGGGGCGTTGCTAGGGGGTGGCTATTGGGGCTATAGCCCCGAGTCTGGGGCCCATAGCCCCGAGTCTCTTACCAGGTGGGTGCAGTTCTGCAATTAGCAAGTATGTCCCAGTCCAGAATGCAGAAGGCAGGGGCAGACTAAGCCGCTGTAGCGCTGGCCCTGGTGCCGCCCTCACCTACAACTGACTCTACTCCTGGTCACTGGTCGCTAGAGTTGCCTAGTGTCTAGCAACCAGTGACGTCACAGCCACGACTCCTTCCCTGCCCAGCATTCAAAGCGGAGGATCTCTGGGGACCCTGATGTAAGTGGGGGGTTCTCTGGGGACCCTGATGTAAGGGGGGGGGTTCTCTGGGGACCCTGATGTAAGTGGGGGGTTCTCTGGGGACCCTGATGTAAGTGGGGGGTTCTCTGGGGGACCCTGATGTAAGTGGGGGGTTCTCTGGGGACCCTGATGTAAGTGGGGGGTTCTCTGGGGACCCTGATGTAAGGGGGATCCGCACTCAGATATGTAACAATATTTATATTTATACATATATATATACTCAAGCGTATGACTTTCTTTACTTCGCTGCTATGGGCTCTAGCCCCAGATCTTTTGGAGACCTAGCAACGCCCCTGCTTTGCACCTTTACGGATTTATGATTACTGTATATATCTCACAATATGAATTGGCACTTTAGCATGTATTGATGCATCATTTATTTTTATAGTTGCATATTTGATGTATGTAGCACATGCACCTTATTATTCACACTTTCTGAGGATTGGCTGCGCAGTTTTTTTGTCTTTATATTCACGTTTAGGTGGTATCCTATTTATTGCTGCAACCAATTGCTAAATTTTAGTTTTATTATAACTCACATTAGCGCGGTTTACACAACTAATCTTTCCCAATGACCACAAGTGTAAGGAGCATTCTTCCCATTGACCATCACACTAATGTATCATGAGTTGTAGATTTAGTGATTTTTAGCAGAGGTTCCCTGAGACTGGAAAGTTATTTCAAGGGTTCCTCTGTGTTAATAAGTTTGAGAAAGGCTGGCGTAAACTGTTGGCGCTATATAAATCACTCCAAAGACATGCTGGTAGGTTCATTAGATCCTGTCTAAAATTGGCCCTAGTATGAATGTGAGTTAGGGACCTTAGATTGTAAGCTTCTTGAGGGTAGGGACTGATGTGAATGTACAATGTATATGTAAAGCGCTGCGTAAATTGACGGCGCTATATAAGTACCTAAAATAAATATAAATCCTGTATAATAATAATGGTGGTATAATAAAGGTTTTTGGATTGTGTAGTTACATATAAGGACGTGGTGCCATATATATAATGCCACATCCATTGTGTTGACTTCCAATGGCGTATTTAAAGCAGGTAGTATGTGAAAATACATTGAGCGACTATAAATGGAATATATGACTGTACTTATGTTTCACTTGCATTGCCAATTTGTTGTTTCTAATCGTTTTTCCTCTGTGTTTTGTCTCTGCAGGTAAGTGAAGCTCCCATGTATCTGATTGCTGGTGTATGCGGGCACGTCGCGGTACAGAGGTGCTGTATAGTCACATCTGCATTGTATAAATTGCTGCCTTTTGAATATTCTGGTGGAAATAGGAAATGTTCTGGGAATCCGGATTCTGTGATTTCTTTGATGCGAGGACCATCTAAGGCCTCATACACACGGACGTTTTTTGACGCCGGCGTTTTTTGCAGCTCTCCATGTTAGTCAATGGCCCCATAAATCGCCGACGCTTTTGAGCTGTAGATGGCTGTTAGTGAGCTGAAACTAGAACCCACAGCCATTGCGTTCTGAGGCTGTAACGTTGAGGCGTTTTTTGACGCAGACGCCACAAAACGCTTACTAACGCCGTACCGGCGTTCACCGGCGTTTTTTGACTCCGACGTTTTTAGGTTGAAAAATAGCAGAGGGATGATTATTTTTTTTAAAAAATGCCTATTGACGCTGACGCTCACTAACGCCGATGCATAACGCCGAAAAACTCCGATTTTCTTTTTTCCTTGACGTCGGGCCCGACGTTTTGTTTATTTTTTAGGAAACGTCCGTGTGTATGAGGCCTGAGTTTTTCTCTTGTTAGCTTCCTGTTCTTGTCTAATTGGTAAGGGGTAAGGGGTGTCTACTGATTTGGTCCATTACCAAAGGAAAACTTTCTCAAAACAGTAAATATATTTTTTCATTTATTAGCTGTATATTTTTTGCCATTGGCATGACCCACTGCCAAATCCTATGCACAGGGACACCACATACATGTACAATTATTGGTCATTTGTTCCTGTAGTAAGGCCAAGAGAGACACAAGCAGGCCCCATGCACACATGGCGTTTGCCAAGTTCTCCTAAAGGCCTTTCCTCCTGGCAGCAGCGTTGGCAGAAAAAAGTGGTTGACACGCGTATATGCGACTAAACGCTATGAGGTGCGTCATTGTTTGGGTGGTCATTTATTTTATTGAAATTAGGAATTGCCCCCCCCCCAGGTCAGCCACAGCTGAGACCTCAACCATCCGCTGACTATATAGCAGGACTGCCTCAAAAGGGCATCGGCCCCCGAGGCTGGGCACTCCTCCAGGCTCAGACCAGGATTGTTCCAGTCCTCAATCTACATTATATTGTCAAAAGTATTGAAACTATAAGTTGGTATTCTATATTTTATTCATATTTAATACTTTTTCATCTATTTTGCTGCTATAAAACCCTCATTGGGGGATTCTCCCATTACACACGTTGACCGAGGGGAGGGCAGTACGTGATATCTCTCCGCTAGTACTTATTTGTCCATGTAAAAGTATTGGGACACCTGCCTTTACACGCACATGAACTTTAATGGCGTCCCAGTCTTAGTCCGTAGGGTTCAATATTAAGTTGGCCCAACCTTTGCAGCTATAACAGCTTCACCTCTTCTGGGAAGGCTGTCCACAAGGTTAAGGAGTGTCTATGGGAATGTTTGACCATTCTTCCAGAAGAGCATTTGTGAGGTCAGGCACTGATGTTGGATGAGAAGGCCTGGCTCCCAGTCCCCCCTAAGTTATCCCAAAGGTGTTCTCACACCTCCCAACTTTTTGAGATGGGAATGGGGGACACCTATCAGCAAAAGTATACAGGCATAGGACACCCCCCCTGCCACGCCCCCTTAAAGGAGAATTGTACAAAAAAGATTGGTTAAACCCACAAGTGCTTTTTTTACCACTAATATTTCTTTATATTGGCTTTGGACTTTATAAATGCAGCAATTTAGAAATCAGATGAAAGGTTTAGCACCGGGAAACACTTTTGATAGATAAAAAGTGCATTTTATATACAACTATATAGATCAGCCCAAAATGAAGGACAAATGAGGAGGAAAGAGGGACAGAGGGACATTGATCCAAATCAGGGACAGTTGGGAGCTATGGGTGTTTTATCGGGTTGAGGTCAGAGACTCTGTCAAGTTCTTCCATCCCGACTCGCTCATCCATGTCTTTATGGACCTTGCTTTGTGCAGTGGTGGGCAGTCATGTTGGAACAAGAAGGGGCCATCCCCAAACTGTTCCCACAAAGTTGGGAACATGAAATTGTCCAAAATGTCTTGGTGTGCTGACTCCTTAAGAGTTCTCTTCACTGGAACTAAGGGACCAAGCCCAACCCCTGAAAAACAACCCCACACCATAATCCCCCCTCCACCAAATGATTTGGACCAGTGCACAAAGCGAGGTCCATAAACACATGAATGAGTGAGTTTTGGGTGGAGGAACTTGACTGGTCCTGACCTCAACCCGATAGAACACCTTTGGGATGAATTTGAGCGGAGACTACGAGCCAGGCCTTCTCGTCCAACATCAGTGCCTGACCTCATAAATGCACTCCTGGAAGAATGGTTAAACATTCCCATAGACACTCCTAAACCTTGTGGACAGCCTTCCCAGAAGAGTTGAAGCTGTTATAGCTGCAATGGGAGGGCCGACTCAATATTGAACCCTACAGACTAAGACTGGGATGCCATTAAAGTTCATGTGTATGTAAAGGCAGGTGTCCCAATACTTTTGGTAATATAGTGTGTATATTTGTATGCTAATTTAAAACAGTTTATTGATATTAATTATTTATATTTACTCTGTATTCCAAAGGCTGATTTTTTTATGTTGAACATGTGACCAGCAGCAGAGGACTAGAAGCTCCTCCTGCTTATGTTTCCCTGCAGACTGGCTGGGAGAGAGCTGGGTCATGTGACCGCTGTATATCATTTAGGAAAAAGGTACTTCGATTTTTTTTTTTTAATTAAAATAATTACAGTGCCATCTTCCCCATACAGAAATAGAAGGGACAACGTAAATTAAACAATGTGTTTAGTATCTCTTTAAGTCCACTATGAAATTTGATTAAATCCAATCTGATAACATTAGCGCAGTTATTCCTCAGTCAGCCCCGTTGACGTACGTTGAGTTGCGATCGATGTCATACGCCGAGAGATTCACCCGTCAGGCCGTTCATTTTCTGGTGATCTCACCTCGCCAGCTTCACAGCGATGAAACTCTCACGGTTAACCACAGACTGCGTCTTCCTCCTGATGTTCTGGCGGCCGTCACACGTCGTAGTCACACCGATCCATCTGTGGTTTCAGAAGTTGGGAAGTGATTGCCGGGAGACCATTAACACCTTCCGTCTTATCAATAATTCACATTCCCTCTAACGGGTCTGGTGACGGGACCTGCGACCACAGGGGCCTCCACTGGGCCCATTTAATAAACCCAATTCAGCCTCCCCCTCCAGATCAAGCTGAGGAATTGATTGTTATCCATCCAGGAGGAGCTCTGACGTTGTTGGTGGACATGGTTGGGCGATTAATAGGGCAAAAGTGGTTCTACATCCAAATAAAGGTTAATTTAGTTTTGGGTAGAGTGGGGAAAGCTTAGAACTCCAGTTAGGATTGGCATCTCTCTGTGGCCCCACTGGGGCGATTTCCTATCACTTCCTGTGCAGGTGACAACATCCTATATATGTGGAACCTGTAGGGGTATAGGGATCTTTGGGGAAAGGGTCTGCCAAGGGTCCGATCCTAGTGGGGACATGGAAATTGAATTTTGGTCACTGATGATAGACAATAAAAATGCTTCAATATGTGGCATTTGACACTAGAGTTGAGCGAACACCTGGATGTTCGGGTTCGGCCGAACTTCGCGGAAACGTTCGGGTTCGGTACGGAACGTTACCCGCACTTGACCCCGGACCCCGAACCCCATTGAAGTCTATGGGGACCCAAACTTTTCGGCACAGAAATGACTGTAAAAAAGTCCTGGAAAGTGCTAGAGGGCTGCAAAAGGAAGAAAATGGGAGATGTTATTAGATCTGCAATCTGTCCCTCAAAGCAGTAGTAATCTCTACCTAGTCCAGTATCAGATCGTTCTGTAATGCAGGATGAGATGTTATAGATCTGCAATCTGTCCCTCACAGCAGTAGTAGTAATCTCTACCTAGTTATTAGATCTGCAATCTGTCCCTCACAATCTGTCCCTCACAGCACCGGCAGCATCCTCTCCCTACACTACCCAGAGAGCATGTGACATGCAGCACTGTGACTCCAGCCTCATATAGAGGCTGGGTCACATGATGCACTGGCCAATCACAGCCATGCCATTAGTAGGCATGGCTGTGATGGCTTCTAGGGAAAACCAGTGAAACGCTTGTTGATTGGCTGCCCTGCAGCTATTCAACATGCGTGATAAAATACCCGAACCCAGAACTCGAACCTGAACTTTTTTTCAAATGTCCGGGTTCGGGTCCGGGTCACGGACACCCCAAAGTTCGGTACGAACCCGAACTTTACAGTTCCGGTTCGCTCAACTCTAAACATGCTTTTTTAAAGCACTTTGAATGCCAATCAAAGCACCTCTTACTAAATAAAATGGGTCACTTACAGTCCTGTTTACACTTAGCGTTTGCTTTGCTTCACAAACAATTGCACCCCATGTCTCTTACTAGGTTCTTCAAAATGTCTCCAAAGCCTCCATAAAAGTCTATTACACTCGCTAACAGTACCTGCGGCATTTGAGGGGCATTTAGTCACAGTTGGCTTTGCTTTGTGTGGGAGGTATGCGATATCCCAGGATGCACTGGGAAACCAACAAGCAAACCAAAAAGACATAAGTATATATTCTGGGAGTGTCTGGTGCAGACGTCACATCTGATGTGCAGCGTAGAGCAGCAGGAAGGTAAGAGGGGTCCGGAGCGGAGCTAGCAGATGGCACGCATGCCGCACAATATGGGAACGCTATAACAGAAGGTGAACAGGGAGAGGATCAGCAGAGCTGGGGGACCAGAGCAGGAGATACTAGCAGATGTCACTTGTGGTGAGCACAATGAAAGAAATATAGTGGGAGGTGAGCAGGGACTGGAGAGAGAAAGGACTGAGCGGCAGAGGATCAACAGAGCTGGGGGACCGGAGCAGGGGAAAATAGAAGATGTCACATGTGATGAGCACAATGAAAGCAATATAGTGAGAGGTGAGCAGGGACTGGAGAGAGAAAGGACTGAGCGGCAGAGGATCAGCAGAGCTGGGGGACCGGAGCAGGAGAAGCTAGTAGATGTCAAATGTTGTGAGCACCATGGGAGCAACATAGCGGGAGTTGAACAGAGAATGGAGAGAGAGGAGGATCAGCAAACTAGAGGGCCAGCAGAGCTTGGGGTCACTACTGAATGGAGGATCAGCAGAGCTGGGAGTTGCTACTGATTGGGGGAACAGCAGAGCTGGAGGCTACTACTGAGTGGAGGATCTGCAGAGATGGGGGTTACAAGTGAGAAGGGAATCAGCAGAGCTGTGGGTTACTAAAAAGCAGAGTATAAGCAGATATGGGGGCACTACTGCGTGGGGGGATTAGTAGACCTTGGGGTTACTACTGAGTGGGAGATCAGCAGAGCTGGGGGTTATTACTATGTGGGGGATCAGCAGAGCTAGGGGCTGCTACTAAGTGGGAAATTAGCAGAGCTGGGGGTCGCTAGTGAGTGGGGGATCAGCAGAGCTGGGGGTTGCCACTGAGTGGGGGATCAGCTGAGCTAGAGCCTACTGAGTGGGGAATTTGCAGAGTTGGGGGCTACTCATGAACAGGGGATCAGCAGAGTTGGAAATGCTACTGAATGGGGCATCAAAAGAGCTGGGGGTACTACTGAGCCAGGGATCCGCTGAAAAAGGGTACTAATGAGCTGGGGATCTGCTGAGCGGGGGTACTAATGATCCGGGGATCTGCTGAACTGAGGTACTAATGAGATGGGGGTCTTATTGAGTTGGGGGTACTACTGAGCTGAGATTCTTCTGAGGCTCTTTAAAACAAATAGAAAACCAACACACACATGGCATTTGCCAAGCTTCATTAAAGCTTCAAAAAGCATCACTAAAGCATCAAAAGTACATCAAAAAAGCACGTTGAAGCAGGAGGGCTCTTTAATGTGTGCTAAAGTCGAAGCAAGTGTAAATGAGCCCATGTGGTTATTTTTCAAGCTTCAAGGACCAACTCTTCGTGTTTCAGCCAGAAATGCGGGAGATTAAAGGAAATCTCGGGAGAAATTCAGGAGATTAAAGGACGGCTTCAAAGTTGACCTCTCAGTAACTTTACAGTTCAATGGGAAGTTCTCTGGATCCTGGCAGCAGGGATAGGAGACCACAGATTAAGGTAGACCTAGTGGACTTCATGCCTTTATCACGGCTGCAGGGTTTGCTGCGAAGCATAAGTCCCCATCCGATTGGTCACCTGGACCTACTGTTAAAAAATTGCGAGGGCGAGCTTATGAAATGTGGTGCCGCCTTCCGCAAAGGTTCATTCTTCTCCAAAAGTGCATTATGGCAAGTTTAGGGTGGTCATAAATATTTGAGACATTTTAAGCAAGAAGTCCAGAAAGTCTTTATAAATTGTATTTTCTTTTATAGCGCAAAACCATTAGGCGTGGCAGCAAACCAGACAATAAGAAAAATATGTCCATAAGGGCCATGTTGCAATCAATAGCTGGGCACATTGTCCTTAGAGCAGCTTCTCATCAGATAGAATGGGCATCTGTAATATAGCAGAGAGACACAAGAGGCCGCTTCTAAGTGCAGCAATTTAGCAAACTCTATAAAGGGCCAAGTTATAAGAGATTAATGTGTTTGCTAAATTCTTAGAGTTTGCTCTATGAGGACAGTTAAGGTGATGTCTAAAAGTTGAGTTGCTAAAGAGATTTTTCAAGGCTATAAAGACTCTCTGAGAGACACAAGAGGGCACTTCTAAGTGCAACAGTTTAGCAAATGATGAGAATAAATATATACTTGACATGTTATCAAGTGAATAAGTGCATGCCACATAAAAACAAAGCCTTCGTCTGTGGTCCCAGGTAGTACAGAGATGCATTCAAGCAGTAGACCCAAAGCCACTGGTATGGGATGAATATGCGGGCACAAGGGCCAAACTGTCAGCAGTCTGACAGCGTGAGAACCCCTGTGGTGACATCAGAAAACGGGGGTGTGACTTAGGTGAAATACATTTCAAGGCGGCTTGAGAAAGAGGCTCCATGGCCTTGAAACACGTTGCCATGCCCCCTTAACACCCCTGGCATTTGACATCACCACAGACAATCACCGGGGGATAGACTCCCGGCATCTCCACTGTCAGACACCAGAGGTGTCAAGGGGGTATGGCACATATGTCAAACACAAGGCCCGCGGGCCGAATGCAGCCCTCCAGGCCTTGTCATGTGGCCCTTGCACCCAGTTTTGCAGCCGGAATGTGGCAGAACTCCATTTTGCCACCTCCAACTTTCACCCTCCACTTCCGCTCCCTGCAAGGTGAGACAAAGCCGCCTACAAAGGGAGGTAGTAGAGCCAGGCAAGGTAGGAGAGAGATACAAGGATGCTTCGGTGAGGGGGTTGGTGTTGCACATTGTGTATAGCGCACCCCTAAACCCTGCATTCTGTAGACAGCACATCCCTGAACTTCGTATGTAATGCACTCCTGAACCCTGCACTCAGTACATAGCATAAACCTCGGTTCTGCACTCTGTACATGACGTACTCTTGAACCCAGCACTTTTAACGTATCGCACCCCAGATACAACCTGCCCTTTTAGGGCAACCATACGGCTAATGCGGCCCTCGATGAAATGGAGTTTGACACCCCTGAGGTATGGTAACGCAATTCAAGGCGGCTTGAGAAAGAGGCCCTACCACCTTGAAACCTGTTGCCATGCCCCCTTCGCAACCCTCGGTGTCTGACAGTGGTGATGTCAGATGCCAGTAGTCTTTCCCCTGGAGTCTGACTGTGGTGATGTCAGACCCCGGGGCAGGGTTGCCAACCTTCCGCAGCGTTTTTTACTGCCAAAACATGGAAAATTTACTGGCAGAGCACATTTTTTACTGGCAACCTGAAAATAACAGAACCCCTATTAAAAACGGAGACAATTGATATTTGAACACAACATGGAAACACTGACAATACCCATATCAAGTAGTTTGCCTGGTTTACACTTAAAAAGTCAGCACAGCATGACAAATGATCAGACCCTGATATTTATAGACAGTTGTAAAAATCACAGATTTGTACAAACTGTCAGTAAATTTACTGGCGGTTGGCAACCCTGCCCCGGGGGCATGAAGGAGGCATGGCAACATGTTTCAAGGTGGTAGAGCCTCTTTCTCAAGGTGCCTTGAAACGCGTTGCCACACCCCCCGGTGCCTGACATCCCCACAGGGGTTCTCGCGCTGTCAGATTGCTGACAGTTTGGCTCTTGTGCCCGTGTCTCCATCCCATGCCAGTGACTGCGTCTACTGCTTGAATGCATCTCTGTACCGCCTGAGACCACAGATGATGGCTTTGTTTCTATGCGATATGCACTTATCTACTCGACAACATGTGAATGGATATTTATTGCTTTTATCAATACAGTTGCTAAACTGCTGCACTTAGAAGCACCCTCGTGTGTTTCTCAGAAAGACTTTATAACCTGGAAAAATCTTTAGCAACTCAACTTTTAGACATCACCTTAATCATTGTCATGGAGGAAACCTGTAAGTCTGAAATCTAAGCAAACACCTTAATCTTGCCTTGTAAAAGAAGGCCCTTTCATTTGCTTGTGCTGTAGAGTTTGCTAAACTGCTGCACCTAGAAGCGCCCCCCTGTGTCTCTCAGAAGTCTTTATAACCTGGAAAAATCTCTTTAGAAACTCAACTTTTAGACATCACCTTACCCGTTGTCATTGAGGAAACTCTTAAGAACCGGTAAATCCGAAATATAAGCAAACGCGTCAATCTTGGCTCTTATAAGTAGGCCCTTTCATTTCCTTGTGCTGTAGAGTTTGCCAAAGAACGTCTTATTTGTTCTTGTGATTCGATCGGGGAGCATGTCGATGGTATCCATGCTGAGGAGAAAAGCCGTGGGATGAAGTTTGTTGGATTGTGCCTGAGGTTTGAGAAGGCGAGGAATCGGAGACAAGAGGCAGCGCGATTCCCCAGCAAATCCTTCAGCGGGAAACTCAGCAGATGAAAGTCACTTTGTGGAAATGAGACTTTTCCTCCTGCATAATTTCCAGGTCACATCTGCTACGGTTGGAGCTGTGGAGCGGATAATAGCGCTCACCTCTGGAGGGGTCTGCACAGCCCCTTCCTCTATGTGCTTTTCTCAGCGACAGCCTGTCATCAGCCTGGGGAATCCCATGTCCTTCCAGCTGGCGGGGAACTTCCACATGGGGAGTTGTATTTTGGCTTCTGAAGATCTTAGCTATTTTTGATCGGTGTTTAATGGGTAGAGGTAAACCCCTTCTCTCTCGTAGGGACCCAACTGATGAGATCTCTGCCCTGAGTTACTGGGTCTGTCCACCTGCTGTGCCCATTATGAGGGGCTCCCACCATCCTTGTATTGAGTTCTCAGATCTGTCCACCTGCTGTGACTATTTTGAGGGGCTCCCACCATCCTTGTATTGAGTTCTCAGATCTGTCCACCTGCTGTGCCCATTATGAGGGTTTTTTTACCATCCATGTGCTGCATTCCTGGGTCTGTACACCTTCTGTGCCCATTATGAGGGGTTCCCACCATCCCTGTTCTGAGTTTCCAGGTCTGTACACCTTCTGTGCCCATTATGATGGGTTCCCACCATCCTTGTATTGAGTTCTCGGATCTGTCCACCTGCTGTGCCCATTATGAGGGGCTCCCACCATCCTTGTATTGAGTTCTCAGATCTGTCCACCTGCTGTGCCCATTATGAGGGGTTATCACGATCCCTGTGCTGAGTTCCTGGGTCTGTACACCTGCTGTGCCCATTATGAGGGGCTCCCATCATCCTTGTAGTGAGTTCTCAGATCTGTCCACCTGCTGTGCCCATTATGAGGGGTTTTTACCATTCATAAGCTGCATTCCTGGGTCTGTACACCTTCTGTGCCCATTATGAGGGGTTCCCACCATCCCTGTTCTGAGTTTCCAGGTCTGTCCACCTGCTGTGCCCATTATGAGGGGCTCCCACCATCCTTGTATTGAGTTCTCTGATCTGTCCACCTGCTGTGCCCATTATGAGGGGCTCCCACCATCCTTGTATTGAGTTCTCGGATCTGTCCACCTTCTGTGCCCATTATGATGGGTTCCCACCATCCTTGTATTGAGTTCTCGGATCTGTCCACCTGCTGTGCCCATTATGAGGGGCTCCGACCATCCTTGTATTGAGTTCTCAGATCTGTCCACCTGCTGTGCCCATTATGAGGGGTTATCACGATCCCTGTGCTGAGTTCCTGGGTCTGTACACCTGCTGTGCCCATTATGAGGGGGTCCCCACCATCCCTGAGCTCAGTTCTCAATTCTGTACACCTGCTATGCCCATTATGAGCGGCCCCGCCATCACTTAGCTGAGTTCCCAGGTCTGTACACGTGCTGTGCCCATTATGAGGGGTTCCCACCATCCCTCTGCTGAGTTCTTGGGTCTGTACACCTGTTGTGTCCATTATGAAATGTTCCCAACATCCCTACACTGAGTTGCTGGGCCTATTCACCTGCTGTGCCCATTATGAGGGGTTCCCACCATCCCTGTGCTGAGTTCCTGGGTCTAATTAATATCTTATGTAGGGTTGGAGATCACGCTGAACTAACTCAGTCTGTTGTAGGTCAATGGTTAGATGGACATTGGGCGCTCCGTCCATTTCTATCTCTATGGGTCTAACTAATAGTACAGCTGATGCAGAAGCCAAGCAAGGGAAACTGTACTATGTAAGGTAGAGGTCTTTTTCTGTGTTTAGCCATGCCAAGGAGAAGTGGCCGTATGTTTGAACATAAATTATAATTTCTTAGTTGGAAGACTGCATTCCGCATTGTGTCCACAGAGAAGGTCTTCCAGTGCTTGCACGGTATCACAAGGTCCTTCTGGATACATTGTTACCAGGGGCGTTGCTAGGTGGGAAAGAGACCAGGGCTTCAGCCCGAAGGTAAATTTGATAACCCTTCCCACATTTTAAAGTCCAAGCCCGGCAAGAGGGAAGGGGTAATCCCTCTTGATGGTTGCTGCCTGGCTCACCAGTGCCCATCAATACTGACCACTAAACTGACCTACCTGATTCCTACACTGACCCTACACTAACCCCCAGACCCCTACACTGGCCCACCTAACCCCTACACTAGCCATTACACTGAAACCTGACCCCTACCTGACACATACACTGACTTACCTGACACATACACTGACCTACCTGACACATACACTGACCTACCTGACACCTACACTGACCTACCTGACACCTACACTGACTTACCTGACACATACACTGATCTAACTGACACCTACACTGACTTACCTGACACATACACGGATCTACCTGACCCCTACACTGACTTACCTGACACATACACTGATCTACCTGACACACACACTGACCTACCTGACTTTTCCACGTCAGACTTCAGGTGACCTCTTGACACTCCTGCAGCTCACCTGTAGTGTGCAAGTGTGGCGCGCCCATCCCATTCATGACCACTCAGAGGCAGTTCTGCATGCACCAGGCAGCCAGAGCCAGGACAGGAGAGCCGCCCGCCCATTTACACAAAGCGAGCGGGGATTTCCCAGTGCCCAGCACAGCCACAGTGTCATTCCTGCCTTCTGGACCTGGCGGCGCCAATAATGGATGTCACACGTCCTGTGGTCCCAGTATTGGACCAATGTGACGTCCATCATAGGAGCGGGGTACAAGAGGTGGGACTTTGTGTACGTCACTCGGGCCGCGCTGGGTAAGCGGGAGATCGATCCCCACTCTCTCTGGAAACAGCTCGGGGCTAAGAATTCTTTTGAGAATTCTGAGACCCGGGGCTTTTTGGGGGCCCGCTCAGGGCTACAGCCCCCCTCCCCGACGCCACTGATTGTAACCATTCCTTATTCTTCTGTTTTGAAAGATATTTGCTGTGGGAGGACTATGTAGGCCATTAGAAACTGTCAGCAGCCGACTTTTTGGGGGGGGGTGGGGCTCACAAACTCAGAAAACATCAAATCCACTGAATTGGGATGACAGCCAGGCAACCAGAATTTTTACAACAAGAGCTCGGCAATAGCAGACCACCTATAGCACCCGCGACAAGTTCCCTTTAACAAAACATTTCTTCTTTGCGGATTAGCAGGAGTCATGAAATGATGTGTTGAGGTGTGACGCTCTCCCCGTGTACATAATACAGATCCTGTCTGGGTGTTATTATAAATTACAGTGAGATGGCGCATCTTCCCGACACTTCCATCATCTCCTGACAGCCACATTCTTTATTTCCAATGGATTATTTTACCTCTACCAGTGAATAGACGTATAGAAGGAGGACAGGGAGACTGCTACTCACCTCCAACACTGCACAGGAGTCCTTCTACACCAGGGGGCGCCAGACTTTTCACAATGAGGACCACATTGTATATTTTACAAATATTCGCAGGCCGAAAAAAAAAAATCTGCTTTATAAATGAAAGAACCAAATTTACCGAAAATAAAATTATACTTTTTAAGTTTTTTTTTTTTTCTTGTTTTTAATCAGCAGAATATAATTTAAAATAACAGAAAAATAAAACCAATTTCAGTAACACAAAGCAAAGAAATTCCAAATAAATTTGAAGACATCAGAGTCTCCCTTATATCTGAGCCCCCATCAGATTCCCCCTTACATCTGAGCCTCTTTACATAGGAGTCCGCATCAGAGTCCCCATCAAAGTCCCCCTTACATCAGAGCCCCCCCTTAAATTGCACAGCCGTTATATTAGTGAACCCCCATCAGATTGCTCTTACATTGGACACCCCTTACATTAGAGTCCCCATTAGAGCATTCTTACATCAGAGCCCCCATCAAAGTCCCTTTTACATCAGAGACCCCTTACATCAGGGTCCCTATCACAGCACCCTTGCATCAGAGTCCCCATCAGAGCTCCCTTACATCAGAGTCCCCATCAGAAACCCCTTTATTTATTTATCATTTATTTATTTCAGGTACTTATATAGCGCTGTCAATTTACGCAGTGCTTTTCATATATATTCTACATTCACATCAGTCCCTACTCTCAAGGAGCTTACAATCTAAGGTCCCTAACTCACATTCATACACATACTAGGGCCAATTTAGACAGGAGACAATTTACCTACCAACATGTCTTTGGAGTGTGGGAGGAAACCGGAGTACCTGGAGGAAACCCACGCAGGCACAGGGAGAACATGCAAACTCCAGGCAGGTAGTGCCATGGTTGGGATTCGAACCAGCGACCCTTTTGCTGCCAGGCGAAAGTGTTAGTCACTACACCACCTTAAATAAGAGTCCCCATCATAGCCCCCTTACATGAGAGTCCCCATCAGGACACGGACGCACCCAAAGGAGGTCCATGAGGCCAAAGGAGGGTGTGAGGTTTCTGTACAACCATCCATTTAACAGAGGACAGATTTAACCGGGATCATACACATACTTACACTCAATCCCTGGAATCTAACATTCGAGGAACTCTCATCCCTGACTACACTTACATCTTATATATACTTTTCGTGACGCATTTAACTGTCGCGATATATTCATGGACTTTATTTATTTACTATTTATTTATTTCCCCAAAGACTACCCCTGAGACT
>BLSH010164475.1:334888-348279 GCA_018402905.1 Glandirana rugosa | reverse complement strand
ACAGTATACAGATTTCCCCCCATCCAGTACAGAACCCCCCCCCCCCTCCCAGTACAGTTCCCACCAGCAGGGCCGCTGATAGGGGGGGACCACCAGTCCTCCTGTAGGAGGCCCAGGCACACAGGGGTGCCCAAACAACAGGGGGATTGGGTGCGGTTGGATGGAGGTGCAATTACAGAAGGATGCCCTTTGTGGCTCTCTGCACAGCTGAAAGACGGTTTCTCCCCCTCCTGCCGGCTTTCAGCTGCTGCAGGGAGAGACACAGACAAAGGACTTCGTTCCTGTAATTGTTTCCCCCGCACTGATCCCGCTCCCTGTTCTGCCTGCTTCTGATCTCCCTTCTGTGCCCCCCGGGCATAATTCACACAGGTTCTCTGTTATATGTGTGTGTGCTAATTATGATTTTAGTGAAAATTATTATTTTGATATATTTGGGGGGGGCGGGGCCCTGCCAGGTAGGCTGTACGGGGCACGGTGATTTCTAACAGCAGCCCTGCCCACCAGTATGAACCTCCTGCCCCCAGTACAGATTCCCCACAATACAGATTCCCCTCCTCTCAAAAGCCCCAATTTCAGTACAGAAGAGAAGCCGGTACAACTGTGCAAGACTGGAGGGGAGGCCGGTGGTCTCACTTCATAGGTTAGAAACCAGGTATTTGAAGAGATAAAACCAATTGAATCCGGCCACCCCACATGGAGAGCCAGGAAAAGGGAAATTATCACACCATTGTTAACCAAGTTTTTGTTAATTATACGTCAATACATCAGTCTATATGGCCGGGTCACTAATTATACGAATGTTTTTTCAGCTGATGACTGAGGCTCATTCACTCTCTGTGTTGAAGTATAAAATGATATACATGGAGGGGAATCCATTATGGAGAAAATGAGCCCTTCAGTGATAGCCTGCTATGACCACCCTTGTAGCAGTGGCATCCACGCTGACAATTGAAATGGAAGGAATAAGTATTAACTGATTAGGTGAATAATTGTAATATACAAATAGTCCTTTGCTGTATATGTGTGGCTTTTTTTAGGGTCGTTCCATTCAAAAGATATTTCAGGTAAAGGTGGAGTATGTTGGGCTGGGCCATCGTCTGTATGTTTCTGGGACTTCAGTAGTGAGATAATTAATTCCCTTTCACCCCAGAGCCTTTGTATTTATAAATATCCACATACCGGTAGCTGTTTGTCCATCAAAACTGTGTGTAAATGTGTTATGCAAATGGGGCAAAATTGAATGTTCTCATGCTTTATGCTGATTGAAAGTATGAATGGGGAAAATACCTCATTATGGCCACTAGATGGGGCTGCCTAAGAAATAAATATGCTTCTCAGCTCCATCTAGTGGCCATAATGCAGTATTTCCCCATTTACATACTACATCATGGCCACCAGATGCAGATACATCTAGTGGCCTTATTGCACTATTTTCCCATTCCCATACTATATCATGGCCACTAGATGGTACTAACCATAACCGGAAATAATTATGATCCTCAGCTCCATCTAGTGGCAATAATCTAGTATTTTTCCTATTCACATACTGTGTCATGGCCACTAGATGGTGCTGACCATAACAGGAAATTATGATCCTCAGCTCCATCTAGTGGCAATAATCTAGTATTTTTCTTATTCACATACTGTGTCATGGCCACTAGATGGGGCTGACTATCACAGGAAATAATTATGATCATCAAACTCCATCTAGTGGCCATAATGCAGTATTTTTCCAATTCACATGCTGCATTATGGCCACTAGATGGTGCTGACTATGGCAGGAAATAATTATTCTCCTCGACTCCATCTAGTGGCCTTAATGCATTATTTTCCCAATCACATACTGCATTATGGCCACTAGATGGTGCTGAATATCTCAGGAAATAATTATGATGCTCAGCTCCATCTAGTGGCAATAATCCAGTATTTTTACTATTCACATACTGTGTCATGGCCACTAGATGGGGCTGACTATCACAGGAAATAATTATGCTAATCAAACTCCATCTAGTGGCCATAATGCAGTATTTTCCCATTCACATACTACATCATGGCCACTTATTGGTGCTAATTATCATAAGAAATAATTATGCTTCTTAACTCCAGCTAGTGGCAATAATCCTGTATTTTCCCTGTTCACATACTGTATAATGGCCACTAGATAGTTCAGACTATCATAGAAAATAATTTTGCTCCTTAACTACATCTTATGCCCATAATGCAGTATGTTTTCAATTCCCATACTACACCATGGCCACTAGATGGTGCTGACTATCATAAGAAAATAATTAGGCTCCTCAACTCCATCTAGTGGCCATAATACATCATTTTCCCATTTAGACATTAGGCCACTAGATGGTGCTGACTATCATAGGAAATAATTATGCTTCTCGGCTCCATCTAATGTAGTGTTTTCCCTATTCGCTTTCAATCTGCAGAGATTTCAATAGGTGTTGTAAGTTGGTTTAGCTCTTTTTCATCTACCAAATGTTTTAAGTACCATTTTTTAGACTGACCCTTTAACAAAACTCTGTACTGAACAGACTATTCATGGCATGGTCCTTAACATATGATAGCCCACAACGCCACCTTAGATCCTTCCCCCAGCATCACATTAGTTATCTCTTTTTATCTGGAACACAATCTTACTTCAGGGCTGCTTAATATATATATATACAGTATATTAAATAATATAACTAGAACAAGGAGTAGCGTAACATAAACTGATTCTGGTGCAATCCAATAGATACATCAAACTCAATTCCTATAACAATAAATGAATAATGATATCAATATATTAATCTATACAGGGCAATAAATTGTAATGGGTTGTCCATAATACAAGGGGTATCAAATATTTCCACCCAGAGAAACCCAATAAGTACTGAATATAATTAACAACCAAATTATTAATTCATATGAATAAATCATGAAGTAGATAAATCCATGGCTGTAATTCCCTATACTACATGTACTAATTGGCTGCAATTGTACTTTAAGTTCTAATGAGCACTTCCTGGCAACCAGAATAGGTTCTTCACCTCCACTGCAGCAACAGTAGATGAAGAATAGATGAAGAATAGAGCTGAGCGAACACCTGGATGTTCGGGTTTGGTGGGTTCGGCCGTACTTCGTGAAAAAGTTTGGGTTCGGTACCGAACTTGACCCGAACTTGACCCCGAACCCCATTGTCAAGTCAATGGGGACCCAAACTTTTCGGCACAAAAATGACTGCAAAAAAAGTCCTGGAAAGTGCTAGAGGGCTGCAAAAGGAAGTAAAATGATTTTAGAACAATAATCTGTCCCTTACAGCAACAGCAGGAACCTGACCCTATAGGAGTAGGCAATGATTTTAGAACAATAATCTGTCCCTTACAGCAACAGCGGGAACCTGACCCTATAGAACTAGGAGATGATTTTAGAACAATAATCTGTCCCTCAAAGCAGTAGATTCTACCTAGTCCAGTCAGATCATTCTGTAATGCAGGATGAGATCTGCAATCTGTCCCTAAAAGCAGTAGTAGTAGTAATCTCTACCTAGTCCACAATCAGATCGTTCTGTAATGCAGGATGAGAAGTTATTATATCTGCAATCTGTCCCTCATAGCGCGGGCAGCATCCTCTCCCTACACTAGCCAGAGAGCATGTGACATTCAGCACTAAGTGACTCCAGCTTATAAAGAGGCTGGGTCACATGATGCACTGGCCAATCACAGCCATGCCATTAGTAGGCATGGCTGTGATGGCTTCTAAGGGCAAACCAGTGAAACGCTTGTTGATTGGCAGGATCAAATACCCGAACCCAGAACCCAAACCCAAACTTTTTTTTCAAATGTCCGCGTCCGGGTCACGGACCCCCCAAACTTCGGTACGGACCCGAACTTTACAGTTCGGGTTCGCTCAACTCTAATGAAGAAAATACCCCCAGCCTCAGGAATAGACAGCGAAGATTACACCACCTCCAGTCTCCTGATTAAACCATGAAGAGCTCCAGATTCCTGTTTGAACAATGAAGAACCCACCCCCAGTGCCTTGATGGAACAACAATGAAAGCATTCCAACCTCCTGATTGAACAATAAATAACACACCCCAGCCTCCTGATTGGGTGAAAAAGAACACACCCCCAGTCTACTGATTGGACAAGAAAGAACACATATACATAAAAGTGTGCAATCCCATATCAAACTTAAGCAATTGAAAACTAAATTGAAAAAAATTAATTAATTAATAAGTGTAGTCCACATTTAATATTCAAAAAATATTGTCCACAAAGTGGTTATGTGTAGAGTTGTGATTATCCATGTTGTTCTAGAGTATATTTCTTCACAGCATAAGGAAAAATCAAAGCCTCTTACCATAAAAAGTGGATCCCGAGTCTCCCATGAGGCTCCGTTCCCAGTCGATGCCTCATGTGGGGAAACGCGTTGGGTGCAGCTGTAATCTGTGACGTCACAACGCACTAGCCTGCAGGATTAGTTCCGAGGCGGTGGTTTATTTGGATTTTCTTGGTTTATAGTGCAATGAGTTTTGTTCAATAAAACGCTCTTGATATACTGCACTATGGAGTTTCTCCCTTCTTCATACCCATATATGTTGGAGGACATTCAGCGGGATTATTGGTGGAGCTGGAAGCAGAAGAGGATCAATTCCACACTCTGGTGAAGATACCATTACCATTGATAGGGAATCTCCCGTTGGAGTTGAAGGAGTGGAATATCGCAGTTGGTCTCATTAACAAACAGGCGCAAAAGATCCCTATAACTTGGGGTCCACCTTTTCTGGTAAGAGGCTTTGATTTTTCCCTATGATGTGAAGAAATATACCATAGAACAACATGGATAATCACGACTCTACACATAAGCACTTTGTGGACAATATTTTTTTTAATATTAAATGCAGACTACACTTATTTATTAATTCATTTTTTTCAGTTTAGTTTTCAATTGTTTCAGTTTGATATGGGATTGCACACTTTTATGTATTTGTAGAATTGAGTATTTAGCACCTATACACAATTCATTTGTTTTGTCAGGGTAAGTGCAAAATATTTATTTATATAGAAGAAAGAACACAACCCCAGTCTCCTGATGGAACAACGAAAGAAAGCATTCCAACCTCCTGATTGCACAGGGAAGAACACACTCCCAGCTTCCTGAATGGATGATAAAGAACACACCCCCAGTCGACTGAATAGTGGATAAAGAACACCCCCCCCATTGTCTTAATTGGACTATAAAGAACACCCCCCCCCCCCCATACTCTTGACTGAACAATGAAGATATGAAGAACACTTCCAGATTCGCAATGGAACAACAAAAACTCATTCAAGCCTTCTGATTGGACATTGAATAACACCCCCCCCCCCCCCAGCCCCTTGACTGAACTATAAAGAGCACACCCCCAATCTCCTGATTGGACAATAAATAACACACCTCAAGCCTTCTGATTGGATGGTAAAGAACACACCCCCAGTCCCCTTGACTGGACTATAAAGAACACATCCCCAGTCTCCTTATTGGACAATAAAGAACACACCTCCAGCCTTCTGATTGGGTGATAATGAATACACCCCCAGTCTCTTGATTGGACTATAAAGAACACTCCCCGCTTCCTGATTGGACAATAAATAACACAGCTCCAGCCTTCTGATTGGATGATAAAGAGCACACCCTCAGTCTCTTGAAGAAACAACAAAGATTACACCCTCAGCCTCCTGATTGGACAATGAAGAACACACCATTACCCTCCTGATTAGGCAATGGAAATAACACCCCCAGTCTCCCGCCTGAACAATAAAGAGCACACCCCCAGCCACCTAATTAGACAATGAAGAACACACCCCCAGCCTCCTGATTGGACAATGAAGGACCAGCAGCACACTGATGAGGCCATACCTCTTCTCTCTGCAGAAGGAATACAGGAGAGTGAAATGTGTATTTAGTGCTAACGCTGGCTTCATTTATAAATACATTTCATGATGTTGTAGAAAATACATAAAGCATTGAGTGTTCCTTTTTTTCCCTTTCTGGCATTCATCGGATTGTCTGACCTCTGGCCACGCCCCTTGCATTTAACAAAGCGTTGTGAAGTGGGTTGGGAGTTGATGTGATGACACCTGAGTTTGCAGTCAGTGTGACAATGACATTGTGGGAGAGGCGCAGTGTATCTCCATTATCCCTGACATGGCGGCCTTGCCTTTCAGAGCCCGGATCACAATGGCAGCAGCGTTGTTGGCGGTTTGTAACCCGCCTGGCGCTAAGTGCAGAATCCAAGGCCAGCATCTCATCATATGGAGGTATTATTATTCCTTTCATCAGAAGTAGGCAGGGTCCCCTTGGCAACTGCTGGATGAGAATGAATTTCTGTATCTTCCCTTTGTTCCCTCGGGCCAAGTGTGTATGACTTGCAATGAAGTTTTTTGCAATACCCGGGAGGATTTCAAATGTATTCCTCCATGCTGCCTCCTCTGCTCAATATCCATAAATCTGAAATGTCAGCGCAAAGCTTATTGTCTCTTCCCCAGGACCATTCCAAGAAAGAGCCGGGCGCCGGGATTACAGGGGGGCCTGGAAAACTGCAGGAAACGTTATTGGCCATTTAACTCTCTACACCCTAGGAAGGAATATTTATTTTTATTTCTTACCATTCTTCCCTCCCTAATTCCTTCCTTCCCTCTTTCCTCCCTCACTTTTTATTATAAGAAGACCTTTTACTAAAGCTTCCTTTCCCTTTCCATATCCCTTCTTTCGTATCATCCTTCTCTCCCTCCCTTCTTCCTTTCACCCCTTCTTCCTTCCATTCTTTCTTCCTTCCATTCTTTCTTCCTTCCATTCATTCTTCCTTCCATGCCTCCTTCCTTCCATGCCTCCTTCCTTCCATCCCTTCTTCCTTCCATCCCTTCTTCCTTCCATTCCTTCTTCCTTCCATTCCTACTTTCTTCCATCCCTTCTTCCTTCCATTCCTACTTTCTTCCATCCCTTCTTCCTTCCATTCCTACTTTCTTCCATCCCTTCTTCCTTCCATCCCTTCTTCCTTCCATCCCTTCTTCCTTCCATGCCTTCTTCCTTCCATTCTTTCTTCCTTCCATGCCTCCATCCTTCCATCCCTACTTCCTTCCATCCCTTATTCCTTCCATTCTTCCATGCCTCCATTCGTCCATGCCTCCATCCTTCCATCCCTACTTCCTTCCATCCCTACTTCCTTCCATCCCTCCATCCTTCCATCCCTACTTCCTTCCATCCCTACTTCCTTCCATCCCTTATTCCTTCCATTCCTTCTTCCTTCCATTCCTACTTTCTTCCATCCCTTCTTTCTTACATTCTTTCTTCCTTCCATGCCTACATCCTTCCATCCCTACTTCCATCCATCCCTACTTCCTTCCATCCCTTTTTCCTTCCATCCCTTATTCCTTCCATTCTTTCTTCCTTCCATGCCTCCTTCATTCCATCCCTTCTTCCTTCCATTCCTTCTTCCTTCCATTCCCTTTTCCTTCCATCCCTTCTTCCTTCCATTCCTACTTCCTTCCATCCCTTCTTCCTTCCATCCCTAATTCCTTACTTTTACATGTTTGCACCAATAGTAGATGTATGATTAAAGCTTTCTGTCTTTCTAACAAATAAAAGGATTTCAGCGCCCTGGATTCAGATATTAATCAGATGTAGCCAGCTGCAGTGGGTAAATTGGCGGATAGCCTTAATCAATAAAAAGAAGAATGTAAGTGACGGTTCCCCATGGATCCCCTCGTTCGGCGCTAGCGGAAGTACGTCAGGATGACGCTGTTAAACCTCGACGCGTTTCGGCCAATAGGTGGCGGCCATCATCAGAAAGTTCTGAACTTCCTGCGCCGAACGAGGGGATCCACGGGGAACCGTTACAAACTACCGTTCCCACGTACGAGGGGATCCACGGGGTACCGTCACAACCGGTCCCACGGCTAACACAGCTACCTCGTTGAGGGTTGATTCCGCCTAATAGTGAATCAGTTGCCTTTATGTCCAAGTGCCAGGCTATGTAGGCACCAACAAATGTGAGTTTTATTAATTTTTAATTGTTTAATAAATTTTATCCTTGGTATTTGCGCTATGAGGCTTCTCTTTTCATACATGGTGGCATGCACAATGGATTAACTGCTGGAGGTGTGGAACAGTTGAAATACCCACAGGGGAGGTCCCCACATATGCTTCATTAGACCACACTAGAGATAGGTGGTCACCAGAGGAAGGGTGAGTGGACATCCATGTGGGGTACACCGAGCACAACTGGAGCACCTATGTTTGATTGAGCACAAGCACTGTTGTCACTGTCTCTTTCGAATATTTTATGGACATTTATAGATTGTGGACTACACAATAACAGGCGCTAAGCGCAGTGGCTTACATTCTTCTTTCTTTCTTTCTAATATATATATATATATATATATATATATAAAACTACTGACACCATCCTCTGCCCTACTAATACCATCCACTGCTCTACTGACACCATCCACTGCCCTCCCTACTGACTACTACTGACAAAGTTCACTGCCCTACTGACACGATCTTCTGCCTTACTGACAGCATCCACTGCTCTACTGACACCATCCTCTGCCTCATTGACACTGTCTGCTGCTCTACTGACACCATTCACTGCTCTGATGACACCGTCCACTGCTCTACTTAAACCAACCTCTACCCTACTGACACTGTCCACTGCTCTACTGACACTGTCTTCTGCCCTACTGACACCGTCCACCGCCCGACTTAAACCAACCTCTGCTCTACTGATACCATCCACTGCCCTACTGACACATCCACTGCCTGACTCAAACCAACCTTTGCCCTACTGACACCATCCACTGTTCTACTGACACCATCATCTGCCTGACTTATACCAACCTCTGCCCTACTGACACCATCCACTGTTCTACTGACACCGTCCACTGTTCTACTGACACCGTCCACTGCCCTACTGACACCGTCCACTGCCCTACTGACACCGTCCACTGCTCTACTGACACCGTCCACTGCTCTACTGACACCGTTCACTGCTCTACTGACACCGTCCACTGCTCTACTGACACCATCCACTACCCTACTGACTCAAACTGTCCACTTTTTAAGGTAGGCTAAGTTCATATTTTTACAGTTTTATTAATCTAAGCATATTTTGTGGGTACAAGAATGCTTTTGTTTTATTTAAGCATACCCCTTTAAGCCCCTCCCTCTGTTAACACAATTTGGCCACACCCACCGTTCACTGCAGCATGCTACACAAGCCGCATTACTACTCTCCTTGGGACATACAAAGGTGTCCTAGGTCTTTTAGAATCCTATAGTGTATACTATAAAAAAATGCAGTGTGCCACTAAAGTGTTAGGGTTGGGCCTGAAAAAAAGGTGGCAAGGTAGCCAGGATATGCAGGAAATCTCTGATTTATCTGGTCAGGTTTGGGTAGAATGAGTCTTTTAGATTCAGATGCACATCAATTCATCTACTAATCTCATGGTAGTGCGGTGCCGGAGATCTGACTCCATGCCAGCAATGATTGGAAGGTCTGAGGAAGAGGTGACATTTATATGAAGTTACTGATTAAGACGGGTTTAACTAATCGGCTGTCACTGGCTTGCTGCACTGCCCCATTAACAACCTCATAAAAGTCAGTGGACTCCAAGATTATTGATCCATAACCAGCCCCAGATCAAACTCCTTCCAATGGCCCATAAATCCTGCCGCTCATCATAATGGCCGGCTGTGTGATTCTACCAGAGAGAGGTGAGATTTGGTGAAAGATGAGGCTGGCGGTGTCAGAGGGTTCACCATGGCTGACATCTCTTACAGGGAATATTTGATGCTGTGTGCTATCCAGGCTGAGTTATACGATAATCGCTACACAGCCCTATAGAGAGATTTGAATTGTTTGCTATGCAAGTGACAAGTAAACATTATATCAACCACACATTATATCATCTATACACTGTATCATCTACACATTATATCAACCATACATTATATCAACTATACATTGTATCAACCATACATTATATCAACTATACATTATATCAACTATACATTATATCAACTATACATTATATCAACTATACATTATATCAACTATACATTGTATCAACCATACATTATATCAACCATACATTGTATCATCTATACATTATATCAACCATACATTGTATCAACCATACATTATATCAACCATACATTGTATCATCTATACATTATATCAACTATACATTGTATCAACTATACATTGTATCAACCATACATTATATCAACCATACATTGTATCATCTATACATTATATCAACTATACATTATATCAACCATACATTGTATCAACCATACATTATATCAACCGTACATTGTATCATCCATACATTATATCAACCGTACATTGTATCATCCATACATTATATCAACTATACATTGTATCATCTATACATTATATCAACCGTACATTGTATCATCCATACATTATATCAACTATACATTATATCAACCATACATTGTATCATCTATACATTATATCAACTATACATTGTATCAACTATACATTGTATCATCTATACATTATATCAACTATACATTATATCAACCATACATTGTATCATCTATACATTATATCAACTATACATTGTATCATCTATACATTGTATCATCTATACATTATATCAACTATACATTGTATCATCTATACATTATATCAACTATACATTATATCAACCATACATTGTATCATCTATACATTATATCAACTATACATTGTATCAACCATACATTATATCAACCGTACATTGTATCATCTATACATTGTATCAACCATACATTATATCAACCATACATTGTATCAACCATACATTATATCAACTATACATTATATCAACCGTACATTGTATCAACCATATATTATATCAGCCATACATTGTATCATTTATACATTGTATCAACCGTACATTGTATCAACCATATATTATATCAGCCATACATTGTATCATCTATACTTTATATCAACTATACATTGTATCAACCATACATTATAGCAACCATACATTATCAGCCAACCATACATTATCAACCAAATACATACATTATATCAACCATACATTATCAACCATATATTATATCAACTATACATTGTATCAATTATACATCATATTAACCATACATTGTATCAACCATACATTGTATCATTTATACAGTATATCAGCCATACAGTGTATCATCTATACGTTATATCAACCATACATTGTATTGTCTATACAGTGTATCATCTATAGATTACAGCAAACATACCTTGTATCATCTATACATTATATCATCTATAGATTACAGCAACCATACATTGTATCTACTATACATTGCACCAACTATACATTATATCAATCATACATTGCATCATCTATACCAGGGGTCTCCAAACTGCAGTCTGGGGGCCAGATGTGGCCCTTTGCTTGCCTTTATCTTGGCCCTTGAGGCACTATTCCTCCCACTGATATGAGACACTATTCTGCCAACTGACATCAACAATGGGGCACCATTTCTCCCGCTGACACCAACAATGGGGCAATATTCCTCCCAATGATACAAGGACCACTATTCTTCCCCCTCATACCAAAGGACGTGATGTTTACTCCCATTGATGTCAGGAAAATTTCCACTCCCGCTGGCCACAGTCCAGCCCCCTTAAGTCTGAAGGACAATGAACTGACCCCTTGTTTAAAAAGACCCCTGATCTATACATTATAAAAATAGTCTAATCATTTATGACTTTGCCCCCATTTACACAGATCAAATGTACAAGCAGTTTCTTAGGCTAAAAGTACTGTGATTTTTTTTTTTTTTTTTAGTTGGTTGATCTAGAGATGGCCATAGACAATGCAATCTGATTGTACTATGTCCCTGAAATTTAACAAAACATTGTAATACAATGCTACATAGTGAGTCTGGTTGAAAAAAGACTATCTAGTTCAACCAATAGAAGGGAATATATATATATATAGTATCTCACAAAAGTACACCCCTCACATTTTTGTAAATATTTTATTCTATCTTTTCATGTGACAACACTGAAGAAATGACACTTTGCTACAATGTAAAGTAGTGAGTGTACAGCTTGTATAACAGTGTAAATTTGCTGTCCCCTCAAAATAACTCAACACACAGCCATTAATGTCTAAACTGCTGGAAACAAAAGTTAATAACCCCTTAAGTGAAAATATCCAAATTGGGCCCAATTAGCCATTTTCCCTCCCCGGTGTAATGTGACTCATTAGTGTTACAAGGTCTCAGGTGTGAATGGGGGGCAGGTGTGTTAAATTTGGTGTCATCGCTCTCACTCTCTCATACTGGTCACTGGAAGTTCAACATGGCACCTCGTGGCAAAGAACTCTCTGAGGATCTGAAAAAAAGAATTGTTGCTCTACATAAAGATGGCCTGGGCTATAAGAAGATTGCCAAAACCCTGAAACTGAGCTGCAGCATGGTGGCCAAGACCATACAGCAGTTTAACAGGACAGCTTTTACTCCAAACAGGTCTCGCTATGGTCGACCAAAGAGGTTGAGTGCATGTGCTCAACGTCGTATCCAGTGTCATGGTCTGGGGCTGCATGAGTGCTGCCGGCACTGGGGAGCGATGGTTCATTGAGGGAACCATGAATGCCAACATGTACTGTGACATACTGAAGCAGAGCATGATCCCCTCCCTTCAGAGACTGGGCTGCAGGGCAGTATTCCAACATGATAACAATCCCAAACACCTCCAAGACGACCACTGCCTTGCTAAGGAAGCTGAGGGTAAAGGTGATGGACTGGCCAAGCATCTCCAGACCTAAACCCTGTTGAGCATCTGTGGGGCATCTTCAAATGGAAGGTGGAGGAGCGTAAGGTCTCTAACATCCACCAGCTCCGTGATGTCATCATGGAGGAGGGGAAGAGGACTCCAGTGGCAACCTGTAAAGCTCTGGTGAACTCCATGCCCAAGAGGGTTAAGGCAGTGCTGGAAAATAATGGCGACCACACAAAATATTGACACTGTTGGCCCAATTTGGACATTTTCACTTAGGGGTGTACTCACTTTTGTTGCCAGCGGTTTAGACATTAATGGCTGTGTGTTGAGTTATTTTGACACTGTTGTGACTTCTTTACCGTGAAACGATGTTACATTTCATCACTCACGTGTCGAACGTATTGTCACATTTAAAAGACAGGGGAGTTTTATTGAGTTGTGTGTCGGTAATTACAGATTTGGCGACCGTTGTTTTCACTCATGTGGGGATTCACTTTTACAGGTTTAACCCGGTTGTCACAGTTATAAAACACACCAGCGGTAATAAAAGGTCGTGACGGAATTGGGAGAACCCGTACCTCAAGTGGTCTCGAAATGTCCAACGGTGACCTCA
>BLSH010164475.1:293661-303361 GCA_018402905.1 Glandirana rugosa | reverse complement strand
CCTCCCAGCAGTTAGCACTAATAGAAGAGGCACTAAATACTGCCCCAGCAGCCAGCGCTAATAGAGGAGGCACTAAATACCTTTTCAGCAGCCAGCACTAATTGAGAAGGAACTAAATACCTTCCCAGCAGCCAGCACTAATAGAAGAGGCACTAAACACCCTCCCAGCAGTCAGCACTAATAGAAGAGGAACTAAATACCTCCCCAGCAGCCATCACTAATAGAGGAGGAACTAAACACCCTCCCAGCAGTCAGCACTAATAGAAGAGGAACTAAACACCCTCCCAGCAGTCAGCACTAATAGAAGAGGAACTAAATACTTCCCCAGCAGCCAGCACTAATAGAAGAGGAACTAAATACTGCCCCAGCAGCCAGCACTAATAGAGGAGGCACTAAATACCTTCCCAGCAGCCAGCACTAATAGAAGAGGAACTAAATGCTTTCCCAGTAGCCGACACAAGGTGGAGCCTGATTACTGGGATCGGCTGACTGGGAGACACCTGCTGGTGGACACTGGAACTACAACCCTCTGCCCATGGAACCACTGTGCCACCAGCAGGTGATCCAGGTCCTCACAGTGGAAGAAGCAGAGGTTTCCTTTCAGACTGTCTCTCTATAATTGGTATTAATGGAACCATCGGGCAGACAGACCTGGAAAAAGAGGGATATGAGTCACATCCCTGACTCCCTTGCTCTTTCATAAAAACAAGCTTTTGTTGGCCAGCAAAGCAGATCCAGATAGTCAAAGCATTTTGTGGAAAAGAGGTGAAGGTCTGAACTGCTAACAGAATACACACGTCACCATAGAGTTCCATATTTCTATTTCACCATTCTTTACACAATTGCAATATTTTAGTAATGGTCATGCTAAATACTTCATATGAAACACCTGAAAAGTCCCTTTAGGCTAGAGCCATCAAAGTCATAGCAAAAGTTGGAGTGCACCTTTTAAGAGGTGAAGTCCTAGTCTTCAGTAGGAGTTTTGGCGTTCTGTCCAGCCTCGAGCACGGCCGATGGTTTTGCCGCTGTTGTCCGACTCTCTCCGACAGCCTCCTGTGTCAGGAATCCATGTTACGCCGGTTGAACAGCACTTGCTCTGCTGCTACAAAACAGCATTACAAACCGCCGTCAGATCTTGACCCGTTGTATTTGGATGTGCGCAGCGGAGGCATCCAGGCAGAGAACAGTTTGTACTCCCTGTCCTGACCTTATCAAGCTTTCTGCTTCTCTAACCCAAAAGAACCGCTCGTCTTTTGTCATTCTCATTATTTTCTTTTCCCCTCCTCTCCTTTGTTGCAGAAAGAATTTGATCAACATAAGGGTATTGCATTCAATTGTTAAAAGGCCAAGGCTCGAAAAAAATCTAAACAAGCTTTTTATTTCAAGTTAATGACTAGGAACCTGGAAACTGAAATGTACAATTGTATACATTGTATGTACATAAAACAAAAAAAACATGCATACACTATATGACCAAAAGTATTGGGACACCTGCCTTTGCACGCACAAGAACTTTAATGGCATCCCAGTCTTAGTCTGTAGGGTTCAATATTGAGTTGGCCCTCCCTTTGCAGCTATAAGAGCTTCATCTCTTCAGGGAAGGCTGTCCACAAGGTTTAGGGGTGTCTATGGGAATGTTTGACCATTCTTCCAGAAGAGCATTTGTGAGGTCAGGCGCTGATGTTGGATGAGAAGGCCTGGCTCACAGTCTCAGCTCTAATTCATTCCAAAGCTGTTTTATCAGGTTGAGGTCAGGACTCTGTGCAGGCCAGTCAAGTTTTTCCATCCCAGACTCACTCACCCATGTCTTTATGGACCTTGCTTTGTGCAGTGGTGAGCAGTCATGTTGGAACAGGAAGGGGCCATCCCCAAACTGTTCCCACAAAGTTGGGAGCATGAAATTGTCTAAAATGTCTTGGTATGCTGACGCCTTAAGAGTTCCCTTCACTGGAACTAAGGGGCCAAGCCCAACCCCTGAAAAACAACCCCACACCATAATCCCCCCTCCACCAAATGATTTGGACCAGTGCACAAAGCAAGGGTGGGGCACCAGCATCCAATCGGAGATCTGCACCCTGTGGCTCAGGAAACCATAGAGCAGAGGTCCTCAAACTATGGCCCTCCAGTTGTTCAGGAACTACAATTCCCATCATGCCTAGTCATGTCTGTGAATCTCAGAGTTTTACAATGCCTCATGGGATATGTAGTTCTGCAACAGCTGGAGGGCCGTAGTTTGAGGATGTCTGCCATAGAGGAACTAAGCTCCTCTTCACCTCCTCTCCCTCGTGCTGCAGTTGAGTAGACATGTGCAGAACACATTTGTTATTTAAATCATTTTTGTTTAGTTATATTCATTAAATTGGTTGAATTAATTTTCGGAATTTGTTTTGTTTATTTGATTATGGATTTGATTCAAAGTTTCAGATTTCGGTCAAATTGAATTCAATTTGACTAAATTCGAAAAATTCAAATCATTATTCGAATTAGAATTGGCATTGGAATTTGAATTTATATAGTTATATTTTTTTCTATTCTATTCTATTCTATTCTGTTTGCATATTTTCTATTCTGTTCTATTCTATTCGAATCCATTCTATTTGAATGTATTGTATTCGAAATGCGAATTTTGGAAGATGGTTATATTTTTTTCTATTATTCTAGTCTTTTGTTTTTTTTCCACGTCAGTAGCCAGCCTTGGGAAAGATATCCAGCTTGACCTTCATAAAAATTCCCACTTGGTCACATCATTGTGGTATTTCCTTTTTTTTTTTAAACTTTATTAACCTTTGTATAAAATACAAATATATACTACACCAAGTATTCAATATTTATGCCTCTTTTCTACCCCAATATCCGTATATTCCAATGGTGGACGTGGGCTATATATGTGGTTCCCTCTCTATCTTATTTCCCTTACCAGGGTCCCATCCCACCCTTCCTATTCCCCACCCATCTATCAGCCAGCATATGCCATAGTATACTTTATTTTTTTGAAGTCTATCCATTTCCTCCATTTTTTTGTCATATTTTTCCCAGAAAGGACCTTTTTCTCCACTTCCTAAGTACTCCATATTATAAATATGTTCTACCCTATCAAACCACTCCTTCATAGTAGGTTTGTTTACATCAAACCATTTTTTTGGTATTACTCCCTTTGCTGCGTTTAGTAGGGAGGGCACCAGTGAATTCCCATATTGTTTGCTAGATTTATCCGAAATATGGAAAAGACAACCCATCGGGTCTAGCCTAGTCTATTGTTTTTTCTATTCTATTTTTTTCTATTCTATTCTTTCTTATTCCTTTCTATTCTATTATTTTCTATTCTATTCTTTTCCAATTTATTCCTTTAATTTCTATCCAATTTTATTCTATTCTTTTATGTTCTATTCTATTATTTTATGTTTCTTTCTCTTCTATTGTTTTATTTTATATTCTATTCTATTCCTTTATTTTCTATAATATTCTATTGTATTCTTTTATTTTCTATAATATTCTATTCTTTTATTTTCTGTTCTTTTATACTCAAGTATATTCTTTTGCATTTTATTCCTTTGTCTATTCTATTTTATTCTATACTGGTTTTTGAATTTTGTTTCATCATTTTGGGTTTCGTTTAAATTTGATCCGCATTAGAATTTCGGTTGAATTTTGTTTCGTTACTTTGGATTCATGTAAATCTGATCTGAATTAGATTTCGGCCCAGATTTTGTTTCATTAATTTGGATTTGTTTAAATTCGTTACTATTGTAATTCGGAAATTCGGATACATCCGAATTTCTGAATGATGAAAAATCCGTCCGAATTTTGATTCGCAACAAAACAAACTGCACCTGTCTACAGCTGAGCGCCACCCGCAGTGGAGGAAGCAGACTGCACCTGCCTACAAACTAGAATATAGAAAAGTCAGGTCACTTGGTTTTGATTTGTAGAATGGGTTGCGTAAATCTCAGTACCTTTTTTGAATAGAGCAGTGGTTCCCAACTTTAGTCCTCAAGTACCCCCAACAGGTCATGTTTTCAGGATTTCCTTCACCTTGTTTTGTAAATTAATGCCAATGGCTTGACAAATTCCCATAACATATTCTGCTTGGGGTACTTGAAGATGAGATTGGGGAAACACTGGGATAGAGAGAGCAAACCAATGTAACCATTGGAGGACGTACAAACTCCACTCAGATGTTGTCCCAGGACCTAGAGCTGCAAGGCACTTAGGTAGCCTGACTTCTTTATTAAGCCCCAGCCCCTGAGGCACTAAAACCCGCCCCAGAGGCTCTTGATTGCCTTTAGGGCAGGAAACCTAAACAAGCAAGATCAGCACTGCTCAATCCAAGAGAAAACCTTTATATAATCCATCTTCAGTCTAGAAACCAGAAGGATCGTATGGTAGAGCCATGTTTGCATATCTGTGATAGCTGAACGCTGCTCCTGCTCTAGCTCACAGCTTATGCCCGGAGCAATAAGCTTATTAATTATGAGAGTGGAGACATGTAGCCTCTGGCTCTATCAATAAGTGATAAGGCCTTGTAAACCGTCTGTAGAAGGATTTTGTTTTGTAGTACAGCGGCTGCAGAGCCTCCCCGGATGGAAAGGAATAAAGCACAACAAGTAAGGAGGGAGCTTAAAGGGAATATATTTATGATATATACAGAGTCATACTGTATATATGTTTATGTATTATGTTCAGAACTAAATAATTCAATTTGAAAAAAGTATATACACTATATAACCAAAAGTATTGGGACACCTGCCTTTACACGCACATGAACTTAAATGGCATCCCAGTCTTAGTCTGTAGGGTTCAATATTGAGTTGGCCCCCCCTTTGCAGCTATAACAGCTTCAACTCTTCTGGGAAGGCTGTCCACAAGGTTTAGGAGTGTCTATGGGAATGTTTGACCATTCTTCCAGAAGCGCGTTTGTGAGGTCAGGCCCTGATGTTGGACGAGAAGGCCTGGTTGAGGTCAGGACTTTTTGCAGGCCAGTTAAGTTCCTCCACCCCAAACGCGCTCATCCATGTCTTTATGGACCTTGCTTTGTGCTCTGGGCCAAATCATTTGGTGGTCATTTTATGGACAAAACAAGGTCCATAAAGATATGGATGAATGAGTTTGGGGTGGAGGAACTTGACTGGCCTGCACCTCAACCTGATAGAACACCTTTGGGATGAATTAGAGTGGAGATTGCGAGCCAGGCCTTCTTTTCCAACCTTACAAATGCACTTCTGGAAGTGTAGGACAGTCAAGTTCCTCCACCCCAAACTCGCTCACCCATGTCTTTATGGACCTTGCTTTGTGCACTGGTCCAAAACATTTGGTGGAGGGGGGACTATGTGTGCGCAATTACCGTGTGACAGAAAAAATTGCAACAATCGCCATTTTATTCCCTAGGGTCTCTGCTAAAAATATATATATAATGTTTGAGGGTTAAAAGTAATTTTCTATATAAAAAAAAATACTGATTTAAACTTGTAAACAAAAAAATGTTAGAAAAGGCCCAGTCTTCAAGTGGTTATTTATATTTTAGGTGTATACTTCATGTTTAATTCTGTTTTTGGCGCTGTGCATATTTTAGGGCACTGTTGAGAGGTTTTGTATACTGACCTTTGCTGCTAGAGCTGCCACTGGTTTTCTAGCGCTGTTTTTTATTTTTTTTCATAGCTTGTAAATGTTGCACGCTTTAAAATTTTATTGCAGAATAAATATAAGAGTGGCACAGCTACTTTGTATTCCTTTTTCTGTTGGATCTGTGGACGGGTTCCAGCCAACGGCACTAAAGTCAGGCTGGTCCAAGTACAAAACACCTTATATTTATATGTAAAAAAATATATCCGTACACTATATTGTCAAAAGTATTGGGACACCTGCCTTTACACGCACATGAACTTTAATTATATCATAGTCTTAGTCCGTAAAGTTCAATATTGAGTTGGCCCACCCTTTACAGCTATAACAGCTTCAATTCTTGTGGGAAGGCTGTCCACAAGGTTTAGGAGTGTCTATGGGAATGTTGGACCATTCTTCCAAAAGCGCATTTGTGAAGTCAGGCACTGATGTGGATGAGAAGGCCTGGCTCACAATCTCCGCTCCAATTCATCCCAAAGGTGTTCTATGGGGATTGCAGGCCAGTCAAGTTCCTCAACTCCAAATTCACTCATCCATGTCTTTATGGACCTTGCTTTGTGCACTGGCGCACAGTCATGTTGGAACTGGAAAGGGGCCATCCCCAAAATTTTCCCACAAAGTTGGGAGCATGAAATTGTCCAAAATGTCTTGGTATGCTGACGCCTTAAGAGTTCCCTTCACTGGAACCTTGGGGACCAAACCCAACCCCTGAAAAACAACCCCACACCATAATCCCCCCTCCACCAAATGATTTGGACCAGTGCACAAAGCAAGGTCCATAAAGACATGGATGAGCGAGTTTGGGATGGAGGACCTCAACCTGATAGAAGACCTTTGAGATGAATTAGAGTGGAGACTGCAAGCCAGGCCTTATCATTCAACATCAGTGCCTGACCTCACAAATGTACTTCTGGAAGAATGTTCAAACATTCCCATAGACACTCATAAACCTTGTGGACAGCCTTCCCTGAAGAGTTGAAACTGTTATAGATGCAAAGGGTGGGCCAACTCAATATGGAACAAGCTCAACCCTTGAAAAACAACCCCACACCATAATCCCCCCTCCACCAAATGATTTGGACCACAAAGCAAGGTCCATAAAGACATGGATGAGCGAGTTTGGGGTGGAGGAACTTGACTGTCCTGACCTCAACCCGATAGAACACTTGGGATGAATTACAGCGGAGACTGACAGCCAGGCCTTCTCCTCCAACATCAGTGCCTGACCTCACAAATGTGCTTCTGGAAGAATGGTCAAACATTCCCATAGACACTCCTAAACCTTGTGGGCAGCCTTCCCAGAAGAGTTGAAGCTGTTATAGCTGCAAAGGGTGGGCCAACTCAATATTGAACAAGCTCAACCCTTGAAAAACAACCCCACACCATAATCCCCCCTCCACCAAATGATTTGGACCAGTGCACAATGGGAATATCTAGATAAAGATACCTGAAAACAGGTTACACACATTTTATTGTAATTTCTTGCCTCTCCTCCTAGTGACAAGGTTTACATTGGCTAAAACAAAAAACACGCTCAAACCTGAAAACACGGTCACATATGAATGGGACAATCTGGCCACAATTGATAAACTCAACATTGTTACATTGTTTCCTGGACAATACACCCATGGATTGGATTTGCAGGGCCCCTAAAGTTATTCCTGAAGGTCCCTTCCTGGACACATCATTACCCACCATAAACATTAAATATAGGAATGGCTGACGGCATCAACATTCTGGCAACAGAAGAGGCTAATTCCCTGGAAACCTCACATGGCGGCTTTGCCGAAGACGGCGGAGAAAATCCGACAGATGCTCTATATTCTCTTTACAGTTTAAGTTGCTTATGACGTATTTGGTAAAACAGAAGTTGAGGGTTTTGCGCTCTTCCCAGACAAATAAAATCCCAATGTATGCGCATAATTCCGGGAAGATGAGCGGAGTGTGACAGCAAGGAGCGTTTCTCCGGCTCCAATCCTCCCCAGACGCCGGGCTGCACCGCACCGGAGAGGAGAGAAGAAGAGAACACCGGGTCAGAATTTCATGTGCCCCCCAAATTAAAAATTTTAAAACTAAAAATCCTTATTCTGCAGGGTGAAGCTCGCCATCCATGTTACAATCCCCAAACTAGGTAGACAATCCATTCCATGAGTATCCAGTTTGGCAGCTCCTAAGTGTTGGTTGGTCTAAAAAAAAAAGATTAGATAGGTTTTCATTTGTGAGCTGACCTTTAACCTTATGAATGGAGCCCAATGTGTCAGATTAAGGGGTCAATTCACTAAAGTTTACCGCATGCGATAACATGGTCATGTGACTCATTTGCATACATTATCGCGTGCGGTAAAAAAAAAGTCCAATTTACAAAAGAAAAATGAAGATTATGTGGTATTTGCCGCAAAATGAAGAATGTGCCGGTAAATATCGCGAAGTCCAATTCACAAATGGAACAGAGAGTTTAAAAAGATTCAATATTTATCACCAGGGTTGGCAGTATCACACGTGGTATTTGTTATAAACAGTGTGCCCCCCCATAGCTGGTTGCTAAGGAGCGGGTCAGGAAGATTCTGATAAGCCTCTTGCCCACAGACCCCCACAACCACCGCCCAGGGCTGTGGGGAAGAGGCCCTTGTCCACATCAACATGCATGGACAAGGTGCTTTGGGATGGGGGGGCAGAGCACCCCACCTCATGTTAAGGGCATGTGACCTGGTATGGTTTAGGAGGGGGGTACTGTGCCCTGCTGTCAGTCCTATCAATGTGTTCAGTGCCCTCACTCACAGCGTGCCTGCAGGTCCTCCTGCCAGTGTGTCCCACAGATCTGCGGGCACTGCGGCCTCAAGGGGTAGCTGCTTTGGGCCTCATAACAATAACAGGGCCAGGGCAGCTGCCCATTTTGACCCACGTTAATGACGGCTCTGAGATAGATAGATAGATACATACATACATACATACATACTTACTGACATACATAGATATTGTAGATAGGTCGACTTACATATGATAAATTGATTAATGCATATAGATAGATAGATGGATAAATAGACAGATGGGTAGATAGAGAGATCGATAGACAGACAGACAGACAGGTAGATAGATAGATGGAGTCCAATGTGTCAGAATAAGATCTAAATGAAATCTCCATAATATGCCTAGATAGATAGATAGATAGATAGATAGATAGATAGATAGATAGATAGATAGGAGATACACTATATTACCAAAAGTATTGGGACACCTGCCTTTACATGCCCATGAACTTTAATGGCACCCCAGTCTTAGTCCGTAGGGTTCAATATTGAGTTGGCCCACCCTTTGCAGCTATAACAGCTTCAACTCTTCTGGGAAGGCTGTCCACAAGGTTTAGGAGTGTCTATGGGAATGTTTGACCATTCTTCCAGAAGAGCATTGGTGAGGTCAGGAACTGATGTTGGAGGAGAAGTCGTGGCTCACAATCACAGTTCTATTGGGTGGAGAACCAAACTCTGTGCAGGCCAGTCAAGTTCCTCCACCCCAAACTCGCTCATCCATGTCTTTATGGACCTTGCTTTGGGCACTGGTCCAAAAAATTTGGTGGAGGGGGGATCATAATTTGGTGGTTGGTTTTCAGGGGTTGGGCTTGGCCCATTAGTTCCAGTGAAGGGAATTCTTAAGGCGTCAGCATACCAAGACATTTTGGACAATTTCATGCTCCCAACTTTGTGGGAACAGTTTGGGAATGGCTCATTCCTGTTCCAACATGACTGTGCACCAGTACACAAAGCAAGGCCCATAAAGACATGGACGAGAGAGTTTGGGGTGGAGGAAATTGACTGGCCTGCACAGAGTCCTGACCTCAACCCGATAGAACACCTTTGGGATGAATTAGAGCGGAGACTGTGAGCCAGGCCTTCTCGTCCAACATCAGTGCCTGACCTCACGAATGTGCCTCTGGAAGAATGGTCAGACATTCCCATAGACACTCCTAAACCTTGTGGACAGCCTTCCCAGAAGAGTTGAAGCTGTTATAGCCGCAAAGGGTGGGCCAACTCAATTTTGAACCCTACAAACTAAGACTGGGATGCCATTAAAGTTCATGTGTGTG
>BLSH010164475.1:278661-286161 GCA_018402905.1 Glandirana rugosa | reverse complement strand
TGTATAGTATTTCCGTTCTTCAAAACAACCAGCTTGCTGATGATTGCAAAAGTGAAAGAACACATCTCCAGGCACCCAGTAGACGTGCATGTTCCAGAGAAGGAGGTGGCCACTGTATGGTGTAGACTGGGGCGTCACCTACATGGTGTCAGTGGGAGTTATAGTGCCTTATATTAGTGGGAGGAATAGTGCATCATTGTTGGTGTCAGTGGGAGGAATAGTGCCTCATTGTTGGAGTCAGTGGGAGGAATAGTGCATCATTGTTGGTGTCAGTGGGAGGAATGGTGCCTCTTCATGGTTTCAGTGGGAGTTACAGTGCCTTATATTAGTGGGAGGAATGGTGCATCATTGTTGGTGTCAGTGGGAGGAATAGTACCTCATCATTGGTGTTAGTGGGAGGAATGGTGCATCATTGTTGGTGTCAGTGGGAGGAATAGTACCTCATCATTGGTGTCAGTGGGAGGAATAGTGCCTCATTGTTGGTGTCAGTGGGAGGAATAGTGCCTCATCATTGGTGTCAGTGGGAGGAATAATGCCCCATCATTGGTGTCAGTGGGAGGAATAGTGCCCCATCATTGGTGTCAGTGGGAGGAATAGTGCCCCATCATTGGTGTCAGTGGAAGGAATAGTGCCCCATCATTGGTGTCAGTGGGAGGAATAGTGCCCATAATTGGTGTCAGTGAAAGGTACAGTGCCTTGTATTAGTGAGAGGAATAATGCATACTTGATGGTGTTAGTGGGAGGAATAGTGACTCATTGTTGGTGTCAGTAGGAAGACTAGTGTGTTGTATCAGTGGGTGGAACAGTGCCCCAAAGACCAGGACAAGTAAAAGGTGCCATCTAGCCCCCAAGCCGCAGTATGGAGACCACTGGTGTAGACTTTAGCTATGCAGTCTGCCCACCATTTGCTTCATTACATTTTCAGACCTGCTTTTGTAACAGTAATTAAGCAGCTGATCAGCACAGCTCAGCTAAATTCTAATCTACACCATCCAGTGGCCAGCAGGGGAGGAGCATGCTAATCTAAAGGGATGCTGTGAATTTGTTCTTTTATTCTTGCTTTTTTCTCATTGTTTAAAATCTCTGATCTCGGTGCATCTAAATGGGTGGCTCCAAATGGAGATATTGAGAGAGCAGAATTAATTGTAGATGCAAGTTATACCTGTAGGCCCTGTGCAGCTTCTTACAAGCTTGTTTAAATACTAGTTAACCCCTTCTCAAAATCTTAACACACAGGAATTTTTAATGGATTTACCAATCATGTGAGCGCTATTATTGGCTGGCACAGTGATCACGTGATTGGGAACATGTCCTATTGCAGGGATATGCAATTAGCGGACCTCCAGCTGTTGCAAAACTACAAGTCCCATCATGCCTCTGCCTCTGGGTGTCATGCTTGTGGCTGTCAGAGTCTTGCTATGCCTCAATGGATTTGTAGTTCTGCAACATCTGGAGGTCCGCTAATTGCATATCCCTGTCCTATTGGTTCCTGATTGTCAGTGACAGCTTGATCACAGTGCTGGGCGCACATGAGTGAGCAGATTCCTAACACAAAAGGGTGATGCATGCATGGGGCAGCACTGAACACGGCTAACCTCCTTGCTGCCACATATAAGCACACAGCTGGTGGGAAGGGGTTAATTTTTTTTTTCTTTAAGTTGCTGTGGATCGGCACGCTTTGCATAATGGCTGATAATAGCTGACACCGATTGGTTGCTCTGGGTGATTACACGTGGCAATTCCTTGCACCACGTTAATAAGTAAGCCCAGAGCGCCGGCTCCTCTATAAGACTTTCCTTCCACCTGTTGGAGGCAGTTAGGGTGAAAGCAATTTTCCACATGCAGAAATACAGCATTAGACTATCACAGGCTTGCTACACTTCAGTAATTTCCTAAAAGAGAGGAGAATGGAAAATAGTGAGGTCTGCACGGCAATTTCCAAAATACATTTATTTTACATTAGCCGAGAAATATGCAGCAGCTCTCCTCTGGTGTTCGGCTACATCTCTCGTTCTGAAGGTGAGGAGTCATGGAGGAAGAAAATTGTTTTATCTATGAAAACATCCAGGGGGCGAGTCAGTGAAATTCTACGAGGGCTGGGATGGGTGGCTAGGCCACATAGGTCCACGCGAAATTGAAGGCGTGACAACATAGGTCCATGCAGGATCAGATCTGTCTCTTGGCTACATAAGTCCATGCGAGATCACATCCAAGGTTTGGCCACATAGGCCCATGCAGGATTGGATCTGAGACTTGGCTACATAGGTCCATGCAGAATTAAATGGGAGCAAAGACTTGACCACCTAGGTCCATGGGGTCCAGAGGATCCAAGGCTTGACTACACAGGTCCATACAGGATCGGATCTGAGACTTGGCTACATAGGTCCATGCAGAATTAAATGGGAGCAAAGACTTGACCACCTAGGTTCATGGGGTCCAGAGGATCCAAGGCTTGACTACACAGGTCCATACAGGATCGAATCTGAGACTTGGCTACATAGGTCCATGCAGAATTAAATGTTAGCAAAGACTTGACCACCTAGGTCCATGGGGTCCAGAGGATCCAAGGCTTGACTACATAGGTCCCTACAGGATCGGATCTGAGACTTGGCTACATAGGTCCATGCAGAATTAAATGGGAGCAAAGACTTGACCACCTAGGTCCATGGGGTCTAGAGGATCCAAGGCTTGACTACACAGGTCCCTACAGGATCGGATCTGAGACTTAGCTACATAGGTCCATGCAGAATTAAATGGGAGCAAAGATTTGACCACCTAGGTCCATGGGGTCCAGAGGATCCAAGGCTTGACTACATAGGTCCATACAGGATCGGATCTGAGACTTGGCTACGTAGGTCCATGCAGAATTAAATGGGAGCAAAGACTTGACCACCTAGGTCCATGGGGTCCAGAGGATCCAAGGCTTGACTACATAGGTCCATACAGGATCAGATCTGAGATTTGGCTACATAGGTCCATGGGGTCCAGAGGATTGAAGGTTTGACTACATAGGTCCATACATGATCAGATCTGTGTCTTGGCCCCATAGACCCATGTAAGATCATATAGGGTGAAAAATCTGCGCTAAGACCATAAATTGTTACTAGAAACAGAGGAGCCAACATAAATTGCTTTGATCAACAAATACTTAAAAAATAGTCCGTATTCAGCGCTAAAGAATATACATTTAGATGTGGTTTGTATCAAGAGAGGGACCACAACTCTCGACACACCTCTCCAGAAGTCCCAAATGGTAAAAACGGAATCAACAGTCCATAGGCTGGCAAAATGCAGGCGTCACAAGAGCAGCTACAGCATAAATAGGAAGCAGCAAAAACACACCCCTGGGGTCTAGCAAGTCTCCATGTAAGATCATACCCAAGGCTTGGCTGCATAGGTCCAAGCAGAATTGAATTGGGGCAAAGGCTTGACCACCTAGATCCATGGGGTCCAAAGGAGCCAATTCTTGACTACATAGGTCCACACAGGATTAGATCTGTGTCTTGGTCCCATAGGTCCATGCAATATCACATCCAATGCTTATGCCACATGTGTCTAAACAGGATTGGATCCAGGGCTTGGGCACATAGGTTTATGATGGGATTGGAGCTGAGGCTTGACCACATACAGTATCTCACAAAAGTGAGTACACCCCTCACATTTTTGTAAATATTTTATTCTATCTTTTCATGTGACAACATTGAAGAAATTACACTTTGCTACAATGTAAAGTAGTGAGTGTACAGCTTGTATAACAGTGTAAATTTGCTGTCCCCTCAAAATAACTCAACACCCAGCCATTAATGTCTAAACCACTGGCAACAAAAGTGAGTACACCCCTAAATGAAAATGTGCAAATTGGGCCCAATTAGCCATTTTCCATCCCCGGTGTCATGTGACTCGTTAGTGTTACAAGGTCTCAGGTGTGAATGGGGAGCAGGTGTGTTAAATTTGGTGTTATTGCTCTCACTCTCTCATACTGGTCACTGGAAGTTCAACATCGCACCTCATGGCAAAGAACTTTCTGAGGATCTGAAAAAAAGAATTGCTGGTCTAAATAAAGATGGCCTAGGCTATAAGAAGATTGCCAAGACCTTGAAACTGAGCTGCAGTGCAGTGGCCAAGACCATATTGCTGTTTAACAGGACAGGTTCCACTCAGAACAGGCCTCGTTATGGTCGACCGTGCTTAGCGTCATATCCAGAGGTTGTCTTTGGGAAATGGATGTATGATTGCTGTCAGCAGTGCTGCACAGGTTGAAGGGGTGGGGGGGTCAGCCTGTCAGTGCTCAGACCATACGCCGCACACTGCATCAAATTTGTCTGCATGGCTGTAGTCCCAGAAGGAAGCCTCTTCTAAAGATGATGCACAAGAAAACCCGCAAACAGTTTTCTGAAGACAAGAAGGCTAAGGACATGGATTACTGGAACCATGTCCTGTGGTCTGATAAGACCAAGATACATTTATTTGGTTCAGATGGTGTCAAGCATGCCACCAGCTCTGTGATGTCATCATGGAGGAGGGGAAGAGGACTCCAGTGGCAACCTGTGAAGCTCTGGTGAACTCCATGCCCAAGAGGGTTAAGGCAGTGCTGGAAAATAATGGTGGCCACACAAAATATTGACACTTTGGGCCCAATTTGGACATTTTTACTTAGGGGTGTACTCACTTTTGTTGCCAGCGGTTTAGACATTAATGGCTGTGTGTTGAGTTATTTTGAGGGGACAGCAAATTTACACTGTTATACAAGCTGTACACTCACTACTTTACATTGTAGCAAAGTGTCATTTCTTCAGTGTTGCCACATGAAAAGAGATAATAAAATATTTACAAAAATGTGAGGGGTGTACTCACTTTTGTGAGATACTGTATGTCCACGCAAGATTGTATTTGTGTCTTGGTCACCCAGGTTCATGTGTGATCACATCCAAGGCATGGCCACATACATTAGGTCCATACAGGATCGGATCCAGGCTTGGTTTCACAGGTCCATATAGAATCAGATCGGAGGCTTGACTACATAGGTCCATCCAGGATTGGAGCCAAAACTTAAATATGTAGGTCCAAGCAGGATTGGATCTGTGTCTTTGCCACATAGGTCCATGCAGGATCATATCTGTGTCTTGGCCCTATAGGTTCATGCAAGATCAGCTCCAAGGCTTGGACACATAGGTCTATGAGGGATCAGAGCCGATGCTTGACTACATATGTCCATTCAATATTGTATCTGTGTCTTGGCCACATAGGTCTATGTGAGATCAAATCCAAGGCATGAACGCATACTATGCAGGATCGCATCCAAGGCTTGACTACATAGGTCCATGTGGGTTCGGAGCAGAGGCTTAACTATATAGGTCCATACAAGATTGGAACCAAGGCTTAAATATATAGGTCCAAGCAGGGTTGGATCCATGTCTTTGCCACATATTGTAGGTCTATGCAGGATCATATCTGAGGCTTTGCCAAATGGGTCCATATAAAATGGGATCTGATTTGACCACTAAGATTATTGCATGATCTGTTTTGTAGGTTGACCACACGTAACAATGCAGGTTTTCTTAAAAAGTTTAAAGAGTGCCTGTTGTGTAGCTTGGCCACATCTTTATTGGACACATACATCAATGGTGAATCTGCCTGCACTGAGGCTTGGGCCTGTGGTCTGGCGCATAAGTGCATTTAAATCTGTTGCTTGATCACATGCAAGGAAGATAGGTTTTAGGGCTCGGCCACATAGGACCATGCTTAACAGTGCAGGGGATCTTCAAAAGTTTTATGGTGACCTGTCACAGTACATGTTAACATTCAAAGCTGAGGATCCAATCACTTAGCTTTGAAAACATGCAGGGTGAAAGGATTTGGATGCATGGCTTGGCCAGACAGGTTCATACAGGATCAAATCTGAGACTTGGCCTTTCAGGTCCATGCAGGACCTTATCAGTGACTTGGCCACATAGGTCTATGTGGGATCAGGTCAGTGTCTTGGCCACAAAGGACCATGCAGGATTAGATCAGTTTGTGACTTGACCACATAAATCCAGTTGGTTCCATGGCTTGACCACAAAGGTCTACACCTATCCATGCAGATGCTCTTCAAAAGCTTTTAGACCTGTGACAGTGCCTGTTGCCTTTTAAAGCTGTGGCTCTCATTCAGCAATGAGGCCTGCTGTTGCTAAACTGAAAGAGGTTCTAAATTTATGATAAGGATATCACCAGAAAAGGTCTAATGTTCCTTGGATCAAGTAGGAGTCAGATATGGCAACTAGATGGGTAATCAACTGAGCCAAGATGTTTATTCTCAGTTTGGAAAAACGGGCAAGAGAATAGTAAAGTTACGAAAAGGTCCATATTAATCTTTTAAAGATGTAGGCTTTCCAAACACTTTAAAAACTTGTCAACCAAGATAGCGGCTCACTTAAATTCCAAACTTTCCCAAACTGGCAATAAACCTTTGAGGGGACACTGCAGCAGCCCATTATCAGAGCAAAATGTTAATTATTTAGGATGCCTCTGCTGCACTTGGTATGAACCATGCATGCTGAGTTTTGCTGTCTCTTGATAAGAGCAATTAACTTAGATAATGAAGTACAGAGGGCAAAAAAAAGATTTAAAAAAAGATTTTGAAAAGGGGCAAATGGAGAATGGAAGAGTTTCTCTATATGGGAAGGAGATAGCATCAGCAAGACTCTAATTACCTGTCATTGGAGCGGAATGAAGGTAGCAAGGCTGTTGTGAACCTGGGTGTAAGCATTCACATAAACTGACACAATTCTTTGCTTATACATTTATTAAAGGAATCATTTGTGATCATCAAAGTTCCTGGAACAGTCATATCCAACCACAATACAAGCCGTGTCCAACTACCGCCAATGTCTCCTTTTCAAGGATAAATAACATATTTAGCATTCACTTACAGCATCCATGAAGGTGAAAGTCCCCTCAACAAACCAGAACTGTGAGCAGGGAGCCTTCCATTCCATTCTTCGGATACATCGTGATATATGAAGTATTGTCAATTCTTAAAGTCTGAGATGCTTGACTCATACTTGATGCCAAGAAAGAAGAATGGATGGATAGAGCAAAGATGATAGAATGAAGAAGGGGGGGGGGGGGGGTAAGAAGAAGTAAGATAGTAGAAACGAGATAGGTAGGTAAGAAGAAAGAACCGTAGTTCATACTCAGTTCGTAGAGTCTGAAATTCTTAACTGTTATGAAGTATATAGTGCTACATAGGCTTCTTACCTTACCTTCCGAGGGACGAGTGTCAAGACCAAACAACTCCCCTGAAAGTGGAAGTACCTACGACATTCACTTACGATTTATACAATAAATAGGAACTTTTCCTCTGTAACCGCCATCAACCTGTGCCGAACATAACACCAACCTATACTGACAAGGTCCTTGAAACTACTAGTGTTTACTAAGGAAATTATTTACATATTCGTTTCTTAACACAGTCAAATACACTTACGAATGTGGGTCCAAGTGTTGTCGGAACGATGG
>BLSH010164475.1:251431-269346 GCA_018402905.1 Glandirana rugosa | reverse complement strand
CGAGACTGATCGTGTAACCAGCAGCGCAGACAGAGAGAGGAGAGGAGTGACTGTACTGCTGACTGGTAACGTGTGTACAGTTGTTACACCGATGTTCTTTTAAAAAGTTTTTGATGTAAGCGCAATACTTTTGTTTTTATCAAAAGATCTTATTTTAAAGTGATACGCTATGAGGGGTTTTTCTGTTTGATCTTTTCCCCTTATGACGCTCTGAATAAGGGCGGTTGGAGTTTGCCAGCTGATACCACTCAAGGGGAATCTTGGAGGACGTGTGATCTGATCTATCCCACTGAGCTTATGGGGTTGGAGTCCTCCAGTGTGATGGTGTGTTGCAGATTCCATTTGGATATATGAGCAAGGCGTTTTTTATTTGCAGTTCTGGTGAGCCTCCAATCTTAATTTTCTATCAACACGTGGTGAATTAAGGTGGAAGATTAAAGTAGAAGATATTTCTCTGCAGGATTTTCTTTCGCTGTATTTGCACCCTAAGAACTTTTCTAGCACTGGCACTTTGTTTGTTGTGTTTGAAAGCGCTGCTAAACACTGGACTATAGAAGTGTAATATTTTTATGATTTGATTTTAACAAAGCAGCAGCTGTCATGTTTTTATTTCAATTTATTTAATTTTGTACTGTGTCATATATTATACAGTATAATCTTACACATTATATATATATTCATTATATATATACTTATTTTAAGTTCATTCACTGAATTTAATTTTAGCGCAGTACTCACTATTTATTGATGACCAAATATATGCATGGCCATACTTGGCCAATGACGTTAGCCAGCTATTCGCGTTGTAGAAACCAATGACGCACCCCTGGTCCCATTCAGCTGCTGCTTGGATATAAAAATGGGCCCAGGGATACTGGCTGATGTCATTGACCAAATATGCCCATTGCCATACTTGGTCAATGATGTCAACCAGCTGCTGGCGTTCTAGCAACCAATGACGCACCCCTGGTCCCATTCAGCTGCTGGTTGGAAGAGTCCCCAGCCGACAGTTGAATGTAAGGGACTTGGGATGCCACGACCACATTTGGTCAATGGCGTCAGCTAACTAATAGCATTTTAGCAACCAACAGGGGTTGATCGGGGCTCAGTTTGCTTAATTGGCTTTGCATTAACATTTGCAGTTCGCAAACTTGTCGCTAACTTTATGGGGCATAACATGAACGTGCACATGAATTGTACCCTAATTTTCCCACCACCTCACACCTATAATACAGACAGCCACAAAAAGCCTCAAACCCCTCCTAACTATATCCATAACCAAATCAAGGGTTTTAGCCTGAGTTGGGCTTTAAAGCTACTCATTATTTAAAAACCCAAACTATTTTGTATATTAGATCCTAAATCTGTTTAGATCTTGCAAAGAATCTCCTGAAAAACATGTGCAACCTTCACTGTCCTCTAAAGCACTGACATTTAGTCATAAGTAATATTATTTGTTAATCCACCAAATGCATTCATATCCAAACAATTGCTATAATACCTTTTACATAATGCGTCATCGAAGGACAGACCAGACCGAGTATATCAATACACAATCCTTCCATCAGGACCGCTGCGTGATTTTTTTTTTTTCTCGGTAAATCCTTTAATCTTTACAAAAATAGCTTCATAATAGGATCATGAATCATTGATTGACCTCTGTGTTCCCCAACACCCCCATGGGCCGAGACGGAAGGCTTGGAAAAATTACATATTGTGAAACATATAGCTGTGTCTGAATTTACGCATCAAAGCAAACATAGGAAAATTTGTAGTCTTCTCTTTTGTTCAAAACAAGCAGAGTCTAGCTTTTTCATGGACAGATTAGAATGCTTTTGATACTTTACAGTTGCTAGAACCACATTTTGACAGCACATTTGAAACATTAAAACATATCTGAATGTTGCAGAGAGACGATGGCCAAAGAGACAGATAGATAGATAGATAGATAGATAGATAGATAGATAGATAGATAGATAGATAGATAGATAGATAGATAGATAGATAAATAGATAGATAGATAGATAGATAGATATTGGATAGATAGATAGATAGATAGATAGATAGATAGATAGATAGATAGATAGATAGACGTAGAATGAATATATAGATGGATAGATAGATAGATACATAGATAGATAGACAGACAGACAGACAGACAGACAGATAGATAGACAGATAGACGTAGAATGAATATATAGATGGATAGATAGATAGATAAACGTAGAATGAATATATAGATGGATAGATAGATAGATAGATAGATAGATAGACAGACAGACAGACAGACAGACATACAGACAGACAGACAGAGATAGATAGACAGATAGACGTAGAATGAATATATAGATGGATAGATAGATAGACAGATAGATAGATAGATAGATAGATAGATAGATAGATAGATAGATAGATAGATAGATAGACATAGAATGAACATATGGATAGATAGATAGATAGATAGATAGATAGATAGATAGAATACGATAGATAGAATATGATAGATAGATAGATAGATAGATAGATAGATAGATAGATAGATAGATAGATAGATAGACGTAGAATGAACATATAGATGGATAGATAGATAGATAGATAGATAGATAGATAGATAGATAGATAGATAGATAGACGTAGAATGAATATATAGATGGATAGATAGAATACGATAGATAGAATATGATAGATAGATAGATAGATAGAATACGATAGATAGAATTCATATTTTGTTTATTATTGTTGTAGAAAAGTGACTTATCGACACAACCTTCAAAACCTCTAGTGCTTGACTCTTTCCTAGTAAGTCACGGGCATGCTGAAACTTGCCATTGGTGCAATATTCTATTCAAACCAGCAGATAGCGTGAGTGCATGCTTACAGTGACCACTCTTGGCCACAAAAGTGGACATATGCCACCAAAGGAGCCATCTTTTTGGATGAGGTTTATGAAATGCTAGTCTTCTTTTCCATAGAGTTGAGTGAACACCTGGACGTTCGTGTTCAGCGGGTTCTGCCGAACTTCGCGGAAACATTCGGATTCCGTACCGAACATTACCCGAACTTGACCCCGGACCCCGAACCCCATTGAAGTCAATGGGGACCCGAACTTTTCGGCACAAAATGGCTGTAAAAAAGTCCTGGAAAGTGCTAGAGGGCTGCAAAAGGAAGAAAAATGGGAGATGTTATAGTAGTAATCTCTACCTAGTCCAGTATCAGATCGTTATATAATCAGATCGTTCTATAATGCAGGATGAGAGATCGTTCTGTAATCAGATCGTTCTGTAATGCAGGATGAGAGATCGTTCTGTAATCCAGGATGAGATGTTATAGATCTACAATCTGTCCCTCACAGCAGTAGTAGTAATCTCTACCTAGTTATTAGATCCGCAATCTGTCCCTCACAGCACCGGCAGCATCCTCTCCCTACACTAACCTGAGAGCATGTGACATGCAGCACTGTGACTCCAGCCTCATATAGAGGCTGGGTCACATGATGCACTGGCCAATCACAGCCACGCCATTAGTAGGCATGGCTGTGATGGCTTCTAGGGAAAACCAGTGAAACGCTTGTTGATTGGCTGCCCTGCAGCTATTCAACATGCGTGATAAAATACCAGAACCCGAACCCGGACTTTTTCTCAAATGTTTGGGTTCGGGACACAGAGACCCTGAAGTTTGGTAAGGACCCGAACTTTACAGTTCGGGTTCGCTCAACACTATTTTTCCACACTGGCATCTGTCCTCTGTTTTGGTGTGCGCTTTCTGTAGGGTGCAATGACTTTAAATAGGACATTCAAATTCTTTATTGTCAGAACAAAAAGTTCCCATGGTTCTTGTAGCTCTTGTTTTCAGATCCTGGTGGCACAACCTCACTAGCACTCCTTTGTCTTCTATTACTTGTTCACCTGCCAGCTGTCTAATTCAACTTTTTGTTTGCAATAGCAACATTGAACAAACCTTGCCAAGACCTCTTTGTGTTTGTGGACTACACTTTTGCTTAAAAGAGAAGTATCGGGTCACAAAAGCAAGGTAAAGGTCCATAAAGACATTGATGCATAAAGCAAGGTTCATAAAGACATTGATGAGCGAGTTTGGGTTGGAGGAACTTGACTGTCCTGCACCTTGACCTGATAGAACACCTTTGGGATGAATTAGAGCGGACACTGCGAGCCAGGCCTTCTCGTCCAACATCAGTGCCTGACCTCTCAAATGTGCTCCTGGAAGAACGGTCAAACATTCCCATAGACACTCCTAAACCTTGTGGACAGCCTTCCCAGAAGAGTTGAAGCGCTGTTATATCTGCAAAGGGTGGGCCAACTCATTATTAAACCCTGCGGACTAAGACTGGGATGCCATTAAAGTTCATGTGCATGTGAAGGCAGGTGTCACAATACTTTTGACAATATAGTATATACTGTATATATATATATATATATATATATTCAACTAGGTAAATGCAGCATCAGTCCAATGCTGCATCTGTCCTCCCCACTGTTTCTAAGACTGCTGATCGCTCAGTTCTTGGTCAGCCAGCACAGAGCCGGTGACTGTCAGTTACCGGCTCTCTGCTCTGCCCCTCCAGTGCTTACTTGAGCTTGGGTTGTGGAGGGGTTGGGACTGGCTGGCTTAGTCTCCCAGGGGCTTGCTGAGAGGCTGAGCCAGATGCCAGTGCAGGCATATGGGTGGATCCTGACTTTAAAGTTGGGAATCTTTCCAGAGTTTGGACAGGATGAGCTGACAGCAGGCTTTAACGAATTTCACTCCTGTGATCCAAAAAAGCTTTGGCCATACTTCTCCAGGAAGCTTTGGGTATGTGTCACCTCATCAGCTGATAGCAGTGGTGGAAAGGTTCAGAGTGTCAGTGAAACCCAACCATGCCTGTAGTATCTAACCATCTTTTGTTTCATGTCCATAGTCTCTAACCATCCCTTGTATCATGCCTGCAGTCTCTGGCCATCATTTCTGGTATGCCATTGCCCACAGTCTCTGATCATCTCTTGAATCTCGTCCAGGTTTTGACAACATCATGCCCATAGTCTTTGAATATATCTGCTGTCTCTAAGACTGAATATTCACTGAATCTTACTTGTGACCTGTTGGTGATGTTAGGGGCCGCACGTGAGGCCCCCATATCAAGAAAATTGACCACCATGGATTCAAGACTTGGCATTTGTTTATTATTATGGAGGATATCATTGGTGCCTCTTTCATTAAAGGTGTACATATACTTTAGGGACCCTCCACAGCAAAAAATGCATGCCATGATTAGCATGAACACATGCTTGTAGGTAGGAATGGAGGAAAAACAAACATTTAGAAGGCTAACCACTGGTAATTATTTAGCTGGTCTTTATAAACAGGCCCAAAGGAGTAGCAATGGGTTGCTGTGGCAAGGGGGACATCCGGGGGACACCAATTTTTGGAAGAGCATGCACTACCTGCTTTCACAGCAGGCCAAGTCTTAGATTAGATTGTGTTGCCTGAGGGTGGTGATGAGTAACAGAAACGACAGTCTTAAACCTTGGCTTCATATAGCACAACAGAGAATTTCGGAAGACAGAATTGGTCTTGCTGATATATTGATCCTGTAGCAGCTGTTGGTAGAAAGGATGCATGTAGGGGACGTGATCGGGTTTTGTTAGCTGCGTTTGGCGCCTAAGGATGGATTACAGGAGTTCATGTATTGACTGTAGTGTGTACTGGTGGTAAAATATTGCACAAGTTAATAACTGGCTGTTGCCTTACTGCATTAGTTAAATAGCAATCAATACAGTCAAGGCACACAACTGATTAGCCTGATAGAAGATCCTGCCAAGTCCTGCAGCTTCTTGAGAATGAACCAAACTCAACAAGACCTTAGTATCTCTCAAGATTTATAAAGTAATTTAGTAAAATAAGTAATGATGATGCGGCACAACCTGCAATAACCCATGAGGATGGGATTTTGGTTCCCGAAAATCAGTGAAAGAAATGTTAAGTAACGGCATTGTTCTATTTCACTGCTTGGCTTGCTGAATAAGCTAATTTAAACAAATAGTATATAACTTAACCCAGTGTTTCTCAAGTGCATTGGGTTCCCCAAGCACAGGACCCCATTTGGCATGGATCAGCACCCTGAGTTACCATGGTGTGAATGGGCCAGCTACCAGTACCATAAGAACCGTTGACTCTCTATGGCAGGAAGCAATGTGTCATTCATTACTGTGTTAGTGGCTAGCTTGCCCTTTGCAACACATGATGGTAATCCAGGGCAGGCGGCATGCAAGGCCACCCTCAGCATTTTTGGGGAAACGGAAATCTGGTTCCTCCAAACCTGCTCCACCTCCCATTTGGGGGAGAAGGGGCAGCTTTGTAATGGGAGAACTGGGTGATAGAGGAACTCCATGATTTGGGGTGGCTTTGTGGTAGGGTGACTCTGATGTATAGGGAAGACTCTGATATATAGGGAGGACTGTGACGTATAGGTAGGAATATGACCCCATGGGGGTACTCTTACATGAAGGAGGGGCTCTGATGTGATGGGAGGACCTCTACTGTGATGGGGTTCTGATGTGAAAGGGAGACACTGATGTGATGGGAGGTCCTCTGAAGTGAAGTTAATTTCATCAAGGCGGTTCTGTGCATTATCCTACATCAACCACTTTAAGACTGGGCCTCTTTTTGGAGTTCGGTGCTTATGAATTAATACCAGTTTTTTTTGCTATAAAATTACTTAGAACCCCCAAACAGTATATATTTTTTTCTAACACCCTAGAGAATAAAATGGCGGCCGTTGCAAAACTTTATGTCACACCGTATTTGTGCAGCGGTCTTACAAGCGCAATTTTAAAAAAAAATAATTTTTTTGAGTTAAAAATAAGACACCAGTAAAGTTAGGCAATTTTTTTTCCATATTGTGAAAGATAATGTTACGGCGAGTAAAATGATACCCAACGTGTCATGCTTCAAAATTGCGTCCGCTCGCGGAATGGCGACAAACTTTGCAATATAAAAATCTCCATTGGCGACATTTAAAAAATTCTGCAGGTTAGCACGTTTGAGTTACAGAGGAGGTCTAGTGCTAAAATTATTGCTCTCGCTCTAACGATCACGGCGATACCTCACATGTGTGGTTTGCACACCATTTTCATATGTGGGTGGGACTTACGTATGCGTTCACTTCTGTGCGCAAGCTCGCAAGGACAGGGCGATTTAATTTTTTTTTTTTAATTGTTTATTTTACTTTTTAATTTTTATTTTTACACTGTTCTTTTTTTAACAAAAAAAATGTGATCACTTTTAGTCCTATTACAAGAAATGTAAACATTACTGATTAAAGGGAAGCTGTAGCCTTTTTTTAACAGCTAACCCACTTTACAGCATTTCCAATTGTCCTACCTGCCTAACTGATTAGGGTTAGGTTAAAGGTCAGCTTTTGGGTGAATTCACTCCAGTCTATCAGTATATTTTACTGGAAGGAGACTGTAGCACACAAAGGTAAAGTTGTCACAAAAATGGAAAGAACATGCAAACCCATCACGGATCCTGCATGACAGGGCCTCTTAAATTTGACCTCAGATCTCATACTTGCATTAAAATGCAAAAAAAAATAAAAAATTACATTCCAAAAAATGGACCCTTTAAGAACATTGGGCGGAAGTGACTTGTGACGTCGCTTCCGCCCAGCCATGTTATGGAGCCGGGTGAATGGCTTCAGCCGCTCACTCGTCTCACGGACACTGGGGGGGACAGACGCGATCATCTCCGCCACTGACGGCGGGTCCGGTAAGCGGCGGAGATGACCGGAAAGCGGCGGAAGGGGGGGGGCACCTCTCCCGCCGCTGATAAAAGTGATCTCGCAGCGAATTCGCCGCTAAGACCACTTTTATCTGACGCGGAATCGCCGGCTGAAAAAAAAAAAAGCTACCATAACAACAGTATTCCACTTCAAACTTCGGTCTTGAAGTGGGTTTCCCATTAATATGTAAAATTCAGGTTTTTTTAAATTTTTTAAGAGGTAATGAATAGGAGCGTTGCCGCGCTATGGCCAAAAAATGTCAATAATACGTGAATATATATAGCTGCCGCCTCCACCTTACATCTGACAGGCAGATGTTTAATAAAGAAAAAACAGGAAGTGCAGGTGAATGTGGCGCTGCTAGAAAAATAATAAAGTGTAAATTAATTATGATTGCTTGTGAAATGAAATGATGAATGAAGATGAATACACCATATGCTGTGTTAAATACCAAAAAGTGCTGAGTGTCTATGCAGTATGTGTAAATATGTGAATACTGAATACAATGAAAGTGCAAGTGCAATAAATATATACAATCCAAAAGCGAGTGAAACTTCAATTCATAAACACAACGTCACACGTATGACCAACTAAATGTGTGCAAAGATCAAAAAGTATCATTCGGATCATGAAACATAATAACACTTATAAACCAAAAAATATGTATAAATATACTCCGGATGTATTTGCATGCCTTCAAAGTCCATTCCTCCCATTAACTACATTTAATGTAGGTTAACCCCTTGCTGACCGCAGTCTGGCGGCGACAAAGTGGCTCGATATCGCAAGCAGTGGCTGCTATATCCCTCACTGTGTTCGGGGGGGGGGGGCCAGGGTGCGAAATTTGGTTTTTTTTTGCAAAATTGTCGCTCTTTTTTTGTTTATATCGGCGATCAGAAATGACGCAGAGGTGATCAAATACCACCAAAAGAAAGCTCTATTTGTGGGAAAGAAAGGACGCAAATTTCATTTGGGTACAACGTCGCACGACCGCGCAATTGTCAGTTAAAGCAACGCAGTGACGAATCGCAAAAAGTGCTCTGGTCCTAAAGTGGGTGGCTGAAGTGGTTAAGTTAGTGTTTTGCAACCTTTGTTCAGTTGCAGCACATTTTAAAAGTAGGCAGGACCCCGAGACGCCATGGAGATATAGCCCTGTGCCCGCTGCTTTGACTGCTGGCCAGGAAGGGAGTCCGCCCACGCTCCAAACAATAATGGATGAGATGCTGGATGCCTCAGGAACGTCACATCAAGACAAGACCCCCTGTGTGTGAACAAGTGGCAGTCTAAAGCCTGGACCCCCGCCAGGCCACACCCCAACACATTTCGCTTCACCCACCGGTGCTTACTCATGGTACGCACATCAGGTCTTGTTTTGATGTGCGGTTCCTGGGACATCCAGCATCTCATCTATTAACCTATATTAAGGCCTGTGTTGATGGGCTTTTGTTGGCTTGAAGTGGGTTTTGCATTTTCTTTTGTGCAAGTTGTGAAAATTAAAATCTTACTGGACCCATTCGAGTTTTGTGGGGGCATACATTCTTTTAAGGTACTCTAGACTACTCCAGGGACTCTCTGGACCTACAGACCTTGACATCTACCTACCCTGGGGTACAGCACACCACCAACACATATCCTGTCATACAAGTCTATGGGAACGTAAAACCTGCTTGCAGGAGGTCAAATGCAGTCAACCACAGGGTGAAGACATCATCGATGTTTGGTATCCAGTCCCACCACACCTGGTGTGAATTGGCCCTTAATGTTTTAACACATGAATTCTGCGTTAGCCTCGAAAGGGTGGTGGCTGGAACAAGGGAACACTCACCCTGCATTTTGGCATGCTAAGATTATGTAATGTAAGTGTTAATGCCAATCAGACAGAGTTCTCCAAATCTGTGGGAATGAAACATTTTTTTATTTGATTGGAGTGTCCCTTTAATTTTCCCTAACCTTCATTATAGAGGGCCATCAAAGATCCATACATTGCTCATTAACTATGTGAATATTCCACTTCACTTAAATCCAGAATGTCTTCCCTGCCTTTCTTGTTCCTAAGAGCGCCACTTAGCAAAATGTGAAACTAAGCGATCCCACTCATCAGGAATGGAAAAACACTTGAATGATGCAAGGCGTCGAGGAGAACAGTCCATCGCATTTTAATTCTCGCCGCTGAATACATTTTATATCCCCTTCCCTTGAAGAACCATTACCAGATTGACACAAAGATCAAATACTTAATGGGCGATGACTAAAACCAGATTTCTGAAAAGCGCGAAGGTTGCAGGCGGAGTAAACCTTTAAAGGTGCTCTGCCTGAAGGAAATTCCACATTTCATTTCCACATTTTTATCTGAAAAGCAAAAAAGAAAAATTAGAGATGCATTCTGTGTACTCAAAGATTTTATGGAGTTAATTTCAAATTTGCTTTTGGCTTTTATTATTTTCTGGAATTTTCTCTGGTTCTGGTGCTATAGGGCAGACAGAAAAACAAACAATATCATCTATTTTTTTTTCTCTTGGTTATGTCTTACCTCTCTTTCACATTCAATATTTCTCTTCTTCTCTCTCCTTCTATGATGTCTTCCTCCCATTTCTCTCTGGCTCTCTATCCCTCCTTTTTCTCTTCTACTCTCTCCCTTCCTCTCTCTCCCTTGCCTATTTATCTTCCTCTCTCTCTTCCTCTTAAGCCCTTTCCCTTCCTGTTATCTCCCTTCCTATCTTTCTTGCTCTCCCCCTCTCTCCCTTCCTATCCCTCTCCCTCCCTTATCTCTCTTTCCCTTCCTATCCCTCTCTCTCCCTTATCTCTCCTCAACTTCCTATCCCTCTCCTTCCCTTATCTCTCTTTCCCTTCCTATCCCTCTCCCTCCCTTATCTCTCTTTCCCTTCCTATCCCTCTCCTTCCCTTATCTCTCTTTGTCTTCCTATCCCTCTCTCTCCCTTATCTCTCTTTCCCTTCCTATCCCTCTCCTTCCCTTATCTCTCTTTGTCTTCCTATCCCTCTCTCTCCCTTATCTCTCTTTCCCTTCCTATCCCTCTCCTTCCCTTATCTCTCTTTGTCTTCCTATCCCTCTCCCTCCCTTATCTCTCCTTCCCTTCCTATCCCTCTCCCTCCCTTATCTCTTCTTCCCTTCCTATCCCTCTCCATCCCTTATTTCTCTTTCCCTCCTATCCCTCTCCCTCCCTTATCTCTCTTTACCTTCCTATCCCTCTCCCTCCCTTATTTCTCTTTTCCTCCTATCCCTTTCCCTCCCTTATCTCTCTTTCCCTTCCTATCTCTCCCTCTTTCACTTCCTCTTCCACTCTCTTTTCCTTTTCTGCACTCTCCCTTTCTATCTGTCTCTCTCTTGCTCCCTCCTCTATCGCTTTCTCCCTTCCAATCCCTATCTCTCCCTCACATCTGCTCTTCCCCTTCCTATCCCACTCTCTCTGCACTCTCCTTTCCAATATCTTGCCCCCTCATCTATAGCTCTCTCCCTACATATCTCTCTCTTCCCCTTCCCCTTCTTTTTCTTCTGTTTCCCTTCCTATCTCCAACTCTTTTTCTCTCGCTCTTTCCCTTCCTATCAGTGGCAGCCTGTCCATAGAGGGCGCATAGCGCTGCCCCCCCCCCATCCATGCCTCTGGCCCCCTGATCTACATACAGGGATGCCGGACCATGGATTCCAATGGGGGGGGGGGGGATATTTTTTTGAAGCATGTGATTGGCGTCTGAGGCTCTAATTGGCTCCAAAAAAGGGTGGGCTCGGGGAGCAGAGCACTGTGCTCCGAGCCCATCCAGTTTTGTGAGAACAGCGAATGAATATTCGCTATTCTCACGCTAATCCTCCTCCCGGCCAATCAGGAAGTGGATTATGAGACCTATTTCCCGATTGGCCAAAACGCCAGGCGATCCTATTGGATGTCAAGGAGGTTGGAGGGCTGGAGGAGGAAAAGAGAGGAGAGCAGAGAGCACTGCCGGAGGAGAAGACCCTCCGACTCACCAGCCACCACGGAATTGGCTCACCCGCAGTGGCACTCCCTGTCTCGGACAGGGGAGGGAGGGGAGACCAGAGAGAGAAGTTAAGGAGGCTGTCCATCTCGTCGGGGGGTGGACTGACTTGTCTCTCATGCGGGGGGTGGGGGTCGTGGCGGGTGGCACCCCCCGCCCGAATTATTGAGCACCAGCCGCCACTGCTCCCTATACTGCTTTCTCCCTTCCTATCTCTCTCCTTCTCTCCCTTCCTATCTCTTGCTCCCTTTTCTATCACTCTCTCCCTTCCTATCTCTATCTCTCCCTCTCGTCCGCTTTCCCTTCCTATCTCTCTCTCGCTTTCTCCCTTCATATGCCTCTTTTTTCCCATTCTCTTCTTCTCTCTCCTTTCTTATCTCTTTCTCCCTTCTTCTTCTGCTGTTTCCCTTCCTATCTCCCTCTCTCTTTCTCTCTCCCTTCCTCTGCTACTCTCCTCCTTCCTAACCTTCTCTCTACCTTTCTCTTCTTCTCTCTCCTTTCCTATCTCTCACTCAATCCATCCCTTCCTCTTCGGCTCTCTCTCTTCCTATCCTCCTCTCTCCTTCACCTCTTCTTTTTCTTTCTCTTTATTTCACCCCTCTCTTTCTCACTCTCTTATCATCTGATCTCTCCTCACCTCTCTCTTTGTTTCCCCTTCCCTCTCTGTTTTTCCTTCCTCTCTCTTTCCTTTCCTCTCCCTCTCTCTCTTTCCCTCCTTCTCTTCTCTCTTGGTCTTTTTCTATAAATTACCAAATCAAATCTTTGCAGGCTGACAACACCAAGCCACAGGGCCACCTTAATGCATGGACACCCCTGGACACTGCCCAGGGGCCCCAGGTGCATCAGGGCCCCATGATAATTTTGCATAACATAATACTTATCAACCTCCCCGGATTTGCCGGGACAGTCAAGTTTTTTACTAAGCTGTCCCGGAATCTTTACTATGCCCTCCCGATCCCCCCTGTGCTATGCCCTTCTACCCCCCGAATACTGTGCCCTTTGATTATTCTATGGATTATGGTATGCTTTTTTAGTGCCCAGGGGCCCCAGGTGCATGGGGGCCCAATAATAATCTTGCATAACATCATTCTTGCCAACCGTCCCAGATTTGCTGTGACAGTCACGGTTTTTACTAAACTGTCCCAGAACCTGTACTGTGCCCTCCTGATCCCTCCTGTACTGTGTTGATTAGTCTTTGATTTATGATATGTTTTCTTAGTGCCCATGGGGCCCCAGGTGCATGGGGGCTCTATGATAATCACGCATAACATCATACTTGTCAACCGTCCAGGATTTGCCGGGATAGTCACGGTTTTTACTAAGCTGTCCCGGAACCTTTACTGTGCCCTCCTGATCCCCCCTGTACTGTGCCCTTCTACCCCCCCCCCATACTGTACCCTTTGTGTTGATTAGTCTTTGATTTATGGTATGTTTTCTTAGTGCCCAGGGCCCCAGGCCCCATGATCCATGCTCCCTGCTGAAACCACTGCTGGTGGAAGAGAATTCCACATCCTCACTGCTCTTACCATTAAGACCATTATTTTATTGAAAGTACTAATATATATATGCTTATTTATATCAACTATTTATACTTTAATTATTCAGAGTAGGCGCAGGCAGGCTGGCAGAGGCCCCATAGTATTACTTTGGCCAGGGGCCAATGATGCTATTAAGACAGCCCTGCAACTAGCAGCAGCCTCCCCAGCCTGCTTGAGATAGTTGTTGGTCTTCCAATCAGGTCTATGATATCGGCAGCCCAATGGCCACCTGATAGAGCTCACATGTAGGGTTGCCACATCATCCCTTTAATCCAGGACACATATTAATTACACAGGTTCTGTGGCTAATTAAAGTGATAATTAAACTCACTTGGTGCCTTATCTGCATTAAATTGGTCTTAGAACCTGTGTAATTCATATGTGTCCTGGATTAAAGGGATGATGTGGCAACCCTACTCACATGGCAGGCTGACAACACTGCTGCTAATTGTTGAGGTGGCTTAGTGTTGTCAGCCGGCAACAGGAAGTGCTATCACGGTCAGGATCTCCAGGTAAGAAACTTTGAAACAAATTCACAAAAAAAAGATTTGCTTAAGAAAACTCTATACAGTGAGATTTCCACACATACTGAAAAAAAAAGATTTGGGGGCTCTCATACATTTTAAGGTCCATTCACTCTTGTGGAGATTTGGATTTTTCTTCCTGGGTGCGGCCATTCATTATAGTACCACAACAGAGCAGATGTGATCATCTGAACTAGGAAACCAAGCTCTCCTCCAATGCTGCAGCTTTCTGTTTCTCTCTGTGCATCTGCTCTTTCACTTGGCCATGCTGGCGGTAATGGTGAAGGAAGGGTTTTGGTTGCCAGCAATCTATTTCCAACTCCGTAACAAATGGTTACACCAGCTCTTTCACACTTCCCCGGTGAAGTATAATCTATACATCCTCATATATTAACCCCACTTACACCCAGTTCATTAATCACATGTTCATACAGCAATCCTACAATAGATCCGGACTCTTCCTGTGGGGACTTAATGGGCCGAATTAATCAAGCAACCGCGCTTTAACATATGGCTGATACAGCTCCGAATCCATGGCATATCCCCAGACTCTGCTTACGTATAGCTGAACAAAGACGTATGTAAATCAAATTCAACTCACAAAAAAAAAAAAAATCACCTTGTAGCCTCAAATACATTCGTTTATCATAATAAACACATTTTAATCAGATTCCATAATGCTTATAGGAGAGAAAAGGCTTCCTGAACCCCAATATTGGCAGGGATAAGACTCTACAAGGTATTATTGTTAAGGATTTAGAAAACCATTTATTTTCTTTCAAGAACACATGTAACCCTTTTCTTAGATAATCTAGTATGTCTGTTAAGGCCAGTTTCTGCAGGTTTTCATAGCTCTTACAGTAAAGAATCCTTCCCTCGGTGTGTAGTATATGTATTGTGTGCACTTTGTGGTAAATTGCCAGAGTACTGTTCTGTAAAGGTGCTTATTTATGTGGTTCTGAGCTATAACTCAACTTCCTTAATCCCCTTTTTTCTTTCTTCCTCCCTTTTCCTACCTTCTCTATTCTACCTCCTTTTCCTCTTTTGTACTTCTTTCCTCCATAAATTTTCCTGTTTCTTTCTTTTATTGCTCCTTCTCTTTTTACTCCTTACTCTGTTCTTCTTTCCTTCCCTTCTTCCTTCCTTCACTCCTATCTTCGCTCCTACTTTCCAGCCTTCCTTCCCTCTTCTTTCTTTCATTTTTCCCTTCCCATCATTTTCCTTCTTCTCTTTCTTCCTTCAACTCCCTTCCCTTTTTCACTTCTTCCTTCATATTTCCTTCCTACCTTTTTCCTTCCTTCCCTTTTTTACCTTCTTTCCTTTCTTCGCTCCTAACTTTCTGTTTTCCTTTTTTTGTACTTCCTTCCTTTTCCTTTCCTCCTTCACTTCTTCCTTCATATTTCCTTCCTACCTTCTTTCTTCTTCTTTTTTTCTTACCTTTATTGGGTTTCCCCCCTTCCTTCCTTCCTGCCTTCCCTCCTTCCTTCCTTCCTTCCTTCATTGCTTCCCTATTCTCTCTTTTATTTCTCCCTCCTTTCTTTCTACTTCTCTTTCCCTTCTTGCTTCCTTCTATCACCCTACTTTCTTTCTTTCTTTCTACTTTCCCGTGCTCCTACCCCCTTCCCACATTCATTTTCTCTTCCTTCCTTCTTTTGTTCCTTTCTTACTTTTTTCTTCTTTTCTTGCTTCCTTCTTTCCCCCTTCCCCCTTTCAGTTCTTCCTTCATATTTCCTTATTACATTCTTCCTTCTCTTTTTTCTTGCCTTCCTTCCTCCCTTCCTTCCGTATTCTCTCTTTTTTTTCTCCCTTCTTTCTTTCTATTTTTTCTTCCCTTCGTGCTTTCTGCTATCACCCTTCCTTCCTTTCTTTCTTTCTTTCTTTCTTTCTTTATTTCGCTCTTTCTTTCTTTTATTCTCTCTTCCTTCCTTCCTTACTGTCTTTTTTCTAATTTTATTCCTTCCTTCCCCTTTCCACTTTTCACTTCCTTCATTTTTTGTTCCCCTTCCTTCCCTATTCTCTCTTTTATTTCTCCCTCCTTTCTTTCTACTTTTCCTTCCCTTCTTGCTTCCTGCTATCACTTTACTTTCTTTCTTCCTACTTTCCTGTGTTCCCTCCCCCTTCCCTCTTTCATTTTCCCTTCCTTCCTTCTTTTGTTCCTTTCTTTCTTTTTTTTCCTTTTATTGCTTCCTTCTTTCCCCCTTCCCCCTTTCAGTTCTTCCTTCATTTTTCCCTATTACCTTCTCCTTCCCCTTTTTCTTACCTTCCTTCCTTCCTTCCTTCCTTATTCTTGCTTTTATTTTTCCCTCCTTTCTTTCTATTGTTCCTTCCCTTCTTGCTTCCTGCTATCACCCTTCTTTCTTTCTTTCTTTCTTTCTTTCTTTCTTTCTTTCTTTCTTTCTTTCTTTCTTTCTTTCTTTTTTTCCCCCTTCCCTCTTTCATTTGCTCTTCCTTCCTTCCTTCCTTCCTTCCTTCCTTTCTTCCTTCCTTTCTTCCTTCCTTTCTTTCTTCCTTCCTCCTTTCACTTCTTCCTTCATATTACCTTATTACCTTCCTTCCTTTGCTATTCTGTCTTTTATTCCTCCCTCCTTTCTTTCTATTTTACTTCCTTCTTGTTTCCTGCTATCATCTTTTTTTGACATTTGTTCCCCTCCCCCCTTTCCTCTTTAATAGCTTCTTTGTCCTTCCTTCCTTCCTTCCTTCCTTCCTTCCTTCCTTCCTCCCTTCCTTCCTTCCTTCCTTCTGCAATCTACTTATCTATCTCAGTCCAGTCCCCCATCATTTAGTCATGTAGAGTGTCTATGGATCTCTTCTCGGGTGTTTGATTTGTGATGTAGTTGGAGCTGTAATGACAAATTCATGATCTGGAGGGACGGAGGAAGCTCTGTACATAGCAGGGAGCTGTAATAACTAAGCTGGAAGAAAACGTACAGACGGTATGTCTACAGGTGCCCCCCCCTTCCACCCCACCCGCCATGAGAATTAAAATTTAATTGCCAGCAAATCAAACTATAATTGGTTTTGCTGCAGATCAGATCTAGATAAGGAGGTCCACTGCCTCCTCAGATGTTAAAAGTCCAAATGATTTACCTATTAATGGGCTGACACCCCTGGTGAAGAGAGACGTTTCAAGGGTAATATTGGAAGATGTGGGTGATAAAGGAAGGTGAGGCCTTTCTGATGGGGGGGTAGAATGGAATGAGGTCTCACAGCCAGGAATAATTCTCACCCGCCACTGACAACTCCAATAACATCTAAGCTAAGAAAAATGTGAGGATTTATACATCAGGGGGGTGATAGTACAGGAAATATATGGGGAGTGCCTTGAAGCCCAACCTTCGCCAAAGTTTGTTCTGCACCCAAAATTGTACCTACAAACCCATCACTATGCATCCAGCGTCCACCGCCGAACAGAACTATATACTGAAATTCCAAAACCAAAACATCTATAAATCCGACTGTGTCCCTCTAGACGTCACTTTAATTGAATTATTTAAAAATACCCAGGTAAAGTATTACAACCCCCCCATAAAGATAAAGAGATCTGTGCAAGGGGAATCTGTACTGAGGGAGGAAGGCAATCTGTAATGGGGGTGAAGATCTGTGCAGGGGAAATCTGTACTGTGGTGGGGTACTGGGGGGGGAGTCTATACAGCGGGGAAATCTGTACTGTGGGGGAAACTGCACTGGGAAAGAGAGCTGTAGTGAGTGGAAATGTCTGGTGGAGGAAGATCTGTACTGGGGGATTGTTGGCTTAGGGGAGGGGGGGCATGTTCTGTTGTACTTTGTCTACTAACCTTTGCTTAACATACTCCTGACCCCTTCACTTCATGTGATACACGCTCCTGACCCCTTCACTCCATGTTATACATACTCCTGACCCCTTCACTCCATGTGATACACGCTCCTGACCCCTTCACTCCATGTTATACATACTCCTGACCCCTTCACTCCATGTGATACACGCTCCTGACCCCTTCACTCCATGTGATACATACTCCTGACCCCTTCACTCCATGTAATACATACTCTTCCCCAGTCCTCGCACATAGTGTACCTCACTTCCCCAGTCCTCATACATATTGTACCTCA
>BLSH010164475.1:231773-242648 GCA_018402905.1 Glandirana rugosa | reverse complement strand
CCGTTACACCTGTCCTCTTGGTCTGAAGGGAGATTTATCAGACCTCCATGACACTTCCTCTTCACCACAGCTAGCATGTGGTGAAGCCAGCTGCAGCTGCTCGCAAGGCCTCTGAACTACCCTTTGTGGGTGAGAGCTGCAGGTTTCTCTCACTGAAACCAGGCAGCCTCTCGTGTGTAGCAAAGTACGTTGGTGCTAGCCGGGTCTTTGGGTGAACTACTACTTCCAGCCCATCCTTCAGACCCACCCGGTCTGTCCCGCGGTCTAATGGCTCTCCTTCCCCTTGTTGGTTGGTTCCTCCTGGTTTCCACAGACTGCTCTCTCTCTCTCCCAGACTGTCCCAGCCATGTCCGCCAACTCCACTCAATGACTTTATGGTGGATTCCTTTAAAGAGCCTCCTTCCATGAAGGCCTCAGCTGCTCTCCTGCTTCTCCTGTGCCGCTCCAGGAGCTGACTCCCACTCCTGGCTGCACCCAAGCCCCATGCCTCAGGTTCACCCCCCCAGAAGGGGGATCCCCTCCCGGGCGAGGCCTGCTCCGCAGCTCCTGACTACATCCTCACTCACATACATCAGGAAGTGACACCTCCTCCTCCATCCCCCTTTCCAGAACTTTCCAAGCTCGAGGGGGAGGAATCTCCAAGGGGTGTTCCTTCCCCTATCTCCAGCCCTTCCCTGAGCTACTCCCCTAGCCCAGATCAAAACATTCAGTCAGGCCTGAATAGATTTTTTCTTTCCTATCAAAAATCTACAAAAGTAAAGCATATTTATTTATATATAATTATATAATTCAATAATATGGTTAGGAAATGGTTAATTCCTTCATATATATATATATATATATATATATATATTTCAGAATTTAACATTTCTATATTATATAGTTAAAAAAAAATCTCTCTGATCTTTTAATTTTTATAAAATTAACATTTTATAAAAATGTTAAATTCTGAATGATATATATAAATGAAGGAATTAACCAGTGCATAGCCATATTATATAATTATGGTATATATAAAAATATATAGAAATCATATAAACATTTAAACAAAATGATTTATGGAAAGGAAAACACATTTTAAATATTTTTTTGGTTATGCATTAACCAGCAATTCAGTTGATGACAGGTTCTCTTTAAGTTTGCAGGGTCATTTCCTATGAGATATCCTATCACTTCCTGTTGTGTCTCTGTAACAGGAAGCACAGACAAAAGCTTCTCAATGGGACACAGACAGCAAGATAAAATCATGGGCTTTAACTTGTGTGTATATATGAAATTAAAACCTTTTTGCCCAAAAATGCATTTTTAAAAACATAAATCTAGGGTAGATGTCACTCTTATTAATTTGTTTAATCTATTTACTACAAGTATTCATATAACAGTGCCCACAATTCGCGCATCACTTTACATACTGTACATTCAAATCAGTAGCTGCCCTCAGGAAGCTTACAATCTAAGGCAGGGTAGGCAACCTCTGTACTCCAGCTATTGTGGAACTACAAGTCCCAATAGGCACTTCAAGCCTGACAGCCACACAGGCACGAGTCCCAATATAGGGGGAGGGGGGTGATGGGATTTGTAGTTTCAGCACAGCAGGAGTGCCAAAGTGGCCTACCCCTGAATTCTAAAGCCTCACATTCATACATACACATACTAGGGCCAATCAATCTACCAGCATGTCTTAGGAGTGTGGGAGGAAAGCAGAATACCCGGCAGAAATCCATTTAAGTACAGGGAGAGCATGCAAACTCCATGCAGGTAGTGTGCTGGTTGACCTTATAATATCCTGTGCTCCATTTCATTCAGCAATTCATACAATGAAGCGCACGTCACCAATCCACTTCTTATCAGATGCCGTGTGCAAACAGATGGCAGCCTAAAGGGCATAACATGGGCATTTCTTCTGTAGAGCAAAAGTCATCTACACAGAAGACTTGTAAACCATAATACTGTAAATATGATGAGCAACAACAAGATATAGTGCAAAATATTCCATACAAAAAAAAAAAAAAGAATAAAACTACAAATAAGACCCTCCATCCCTAGAAGTGGAGCGTCAATGGCAGCTCGAAGCATCACTTTTTTTTTCATTTTTAAGGATTTTGCACTTTAACTTGTTCCCGCTCCACTTGCTTTGCACTTTAAGAAATTGCTAAATGCTCTAAGTATCATGGTTTATAGGTCCTGCAGATGCAACTTCTGTTTTACTTGATATTACTCAGAGCTGTGGACTAATTCCTTCTGTAAAGAGAGAAAAAAATAAACAAATAAATAAATAATATAATACATACAGTATCTCACAAAAGTAAGTACACCCCTCACATTTTTGTAAATATTTTATTCTATCTTTTCATGACAACACTGAAGAAATGACACTTTGCTACAATGTAAAGTAGTGAGTGTACAGCTTGTATAACAGTGTAAATTTACTGTCCCCTCAAAATAACTCAACACACAGCCATTAATGTCTACACCGTTGGCAAAAAAGTGAGTACACCCCTAAGTAAAAATATCCAAATTGGGCCCAATTAGCCATTTTCCCTCCCCGGTGTCATGTGACTTGTTAGTGTTACCAGGTCTCAGTTGTGAATGGAGAGCAGGTGTGTTAAATTTGGTGTTATCGCTCTCACTCTCTCATACTGATCACTGGAAGTTCAACATGGCACCTCATGGCAAAGAACTCTCTGAGGATCTGAAAAAAAGAATTGTTGCTCTACATAAAGATGGCCTAGGCTATAAGAAGATTGCCAAGACCCTGAAAATGAGCTGCAGCACGGTGGCCAAGACCATACAGCAGTTTAATAGGACAGGATCCACTCAGAACAGCGCCTCGCCATGGTCGACCAAAGAAGTTGAGTGCCGTGCTCAGCGTCATATCCAGAGGTTGTCTTTGGGAAATAGATGTATGAGTGCTACCAGCATTGCTGCAGAGGTGGAAGGGGTGGGAGGTCAGCCTGTCAGTGCTCAGACCATACGCCGCACACTGCATCAAATTGGTCTGCATGGCTGTTGTCCCAGAAGGAAGCCTCTTCTAAAGATGATGCACAAGAAAGCCTGCAAACAGTTTGCTGAAGACAAGCAGACTAAGGACATGGATTACTGGAACCATGTCCTGTGGTCTGATGAGACCAAGATAAACTTATTTGGTTCAGATGGTGTCAGGCGTGTGTGGCGGCAATCAGGTGAGGAGTACAAAGACAAGTGTGTGTTGCCTACAGTCAAGCATGGTGGTGGGAGTGTCATGGTCTGGGGCTGCATGAGTGCTGCCGGCACTGGGGAGCTACAGTTCATTGAGGGAACCATGAATGCCAACATGTACTGTGACATACTGAAGCAGAGCTTCCCCTCCCTTCGGAGACTGGGCCGCAGGGCAGTTTTCCAACATAACGACCCCAAACACACCTCCAAGACGACCACTGCCATGCTAAAGAAGCTGAGGGTAAAGGTGATGGACTGGCCAATACATACATACATACATACGTTAAGCTATATTATAAGTTTAATGCATATATAAACAAAACTAAATTATAAAAAACTATCCAAAAATTTATGACATTTGTGTTTAAAAAAAAAAAAAATATATATATATATAAATACACACATTATTTTTATTATTTAAATATGTAATATATATATATATATGTTTATTTATTTTTCTCTTTACAGAATTAATTATTTTACAGCCCTATATATATATTATAAGTCTATCAACCATCTTTCTTGTTTCATTAGTGCTCACCGGGCAATGTTTAGATGACCTCCTTGCCCAGAAAGTCTACTCCCATTAGCTTTAGAACGTTCAAATAGATTCGCCAACCTACACCTTCCCTGTGGCAACCAGCAACATTTCTACATTTCCCAAAGGAGGTTCTCTAGAGTCTATAATGTGGCCAATAATAGGTACTGTCTATAGAATGGATGGTTTCCCTGCACAGGTTATAATATCACATTTGATATTAGAAGAGGGGCAAAAAACAAAAAAAAAAAAAAATTGACGTTATCCTTTAAATGTTCTAATTATATGAATTGCGATTTTTTTTTTTTTTTAAAGATATCCTGTGCATGTTTTTGGTAGTTTGCGATATCTAAAATTATTTAATCCTGCTTCTTATTTCAAAGCATTTATGAATTAAAACGGGATTGTAATCCATGTTTCCCAGTGCTTTGTAAAATAATTGAAATGCTTAAACAAAAAAATAAAAGAAATGTTGAAGCTGAACTTCAAACAGATAGGAAAACACTAATCAGTGCAGTTAAGTATTAAAAAAAAAAAAAAATATATATATACATATACAGTATATATACTGTAAATGGCAAGGCTCGGTACTGCTGATTCATTTAGGCATTTAGAGAATACCAAACTTATAATGCATCCCAACATCACCATAGATAGCAGTTATTCGGTATTGTTACCCTCTCCAGGATTAAGGTTGACCTTCAGGTTTGGCGAACGGGCAAACAATCTACCCATGTTTAGCAAGTTAGCTTGCGTGAAACTCCAGTTTGCAAACAGACATCAACCAAAACTCTGTCATTTAGTGTAGGTAGCACTAATGCTGCTATATGATATGACAGATCCTGGACTGCATCTGTTTGTGGGCAAATCAGCCAGGGTTCCTGGTGAAGTAATTGACCCTTGTTCTAGACCATATTTGGTCAATGGTGTCACCCGGGAATCCTGGCATCTTGCTTACATTCAGAAGCCTGAGATCTGTCATTTACAGTGAATGAGGTGGCAGAGCAGCATCAAGTGCTAGGTTACTATGGTTGGGTGCTGAGTTACCATGGTTGGGTGTTGGGTTACCATGGTTGGGTTTTGAGCTACCATGGTTGGGTGCTGGATTACCATGTTGGGTGCTGGGTTACCATTGTTGGGTGTTGGGTTACCATGGTTGGGTGCTGGGTTGCCATGCTTGGGTTACCATGGTTGGGTGCTGGGTTACTATGGTTGGGTGGCGCTCATTGACATGGATTTACATTGCTGAATAAACATGATTGAAGGCTGATTATTGATTTTTGACTTGGTAACCACTCAATGTTCAAGGAATGTAGCCTAGTATGGTTCAAGAGGAGTGAGGGCTCGCTTGCTGCCCCCCTTTTCTGGCCAAGATAAAGCTCTTTCATGATCTTTAGGCCCCATTGACACCTAAGTGTTCCTGCTCGCGTTTCTCTTATATGATTTTCACACGTTAATACACACCGTGCCTAGGGCAGCACATTCACTTCAATGGGCTGCCCTATGCGCGAAAAAATGCCCCAAAGTGGCTTCAGAACCTTTTGGGTGATGGAGCATCAAGTGTTTATTCAGTGGCCCTTTTGGTGCATTTGTAGAGTATTTTGTCATGCATCAAAACGAGCAGCAAAACAAGCATTGCTTGGGATTGATTTTAACTTGCTACCCTTTCAATGTTGAAGGCATGTGGTCTGGTATGGTTAAGGAGGAGTGAAGGCTTGCTTGCTCCCCCCTTTCCTAGTCAAGGTAAAATTTAGGCCCCATTCACACCTGAGCGTAGTGGGAACGAGAGTTCCCGCTTGTGGTTTTTGTGCATTTGTCATGTGTTAACACATGTTGCGCCTAGGGTAGCCCATTCGCTCGAATGGGCTGCTATATATCTGACCAACACCCCAAAGCTGAAAAGCTGATCCATACATTTGTGTTCTCCCGACTTGACTACTGCAGTGCTCTAATTGCTGGTGTACCTAAATCCATTATAAATCAGCTCCAATATGTTCAAAATTCTGCGGCCAGAATGCTGACTGGGTCTGGTACAAGTGATCATGTTACCCCTATCCTGGAGTCCTTGCACTGGCTACCCGTCAGGTTTTGCATAGACCTTAAGATCCTCTTGCTCACCTACAAGGCTCTTCATGGCTTGGCACCCCATTATCTCTATGAACTTTTATCAACTTACTCCCCCCCCCCCTCGTAACCTCCGCTCCTAAAAATCTGGTTTACTGTGTGTCCCTCTTACCTACACTCAATGGGGGACCGAGCCTTCTCCTGCTATGCTCCAAAACCATGGAATTCACTTCCTAAGAATGTCAGAGAGTCCTCTTTTCTAAACTCATTCAAATCAAATCTAAAAATCAAATCTAAAAACTATTTTCTTTAGACAAGCTTTCGCTTAATTGTCCTTTTATCCTTTATCTTATGTTATCCAGTGTATTTCCTGTTATCCAGTGTATTTCCTGTTATCCAGTGTATTGCCTGCTATCCTGTGTATTTCCTGCTATCCTGTGTATTTCCTGTTATCCTGTGTATTTCCTGTTATCCTGTGTATTTCCTGCTATCCCGTGTATTTCCTGTTATCCTGTGTATTTCCTGTTATCCTGTGTATTTTCCTGCTATCCTGTGTATTTCCTGTTATCCTGTGTATTTCCTGCTATCCTGTGTATTTCCTGTTATCCTGTGTATTTCCTGTTATCCTGTGTATTTTCCTGCTATCCTGTGTATTTCCTGTTATCCTGTGTATTTCCTGTTATCCTGTGTATTTCCTGCTATCCTGTGTATTTCCTGTTATCCCGTGTATTTCCTGCTATCCTGTGTATTTCCTGCTATCCTGTGTATTTCCTGTTATCCTGTGTATTTCCTGCTATCCTGTGTATTTCCTGTTATCCTGTGTATTTCCTGCTATCCTGTGTATTTCCTGTTATCCCGTGTATTTCCTGCTATCCTGTGTATTTCCTGCTATCCCGTGTATTTCCTGCTATCCTGTGTATTTCCTGCTATCCTGTGTATTTCCTGCTATCCTGTGTATTTCCTGTTATCCTGTGTATTTCCTGTTATCCCGTGTATTTCCTGTTATCCTGTGTATTTCCTGCTATCCCGTGTATTTCCTGTTACCCTGTGTATTTCCTGCTATCCTGTGTATTTCTTGTTATCCTGTGTATTTCCTGTTATCCTGTGTATTTTCCTGCTATCCTGTGTATTTCCTGTTATCCTGTGTATTTCCTGTTATCCCGTGTATTTCCTGCTATCCTGTGTATTTCCTGCTATCCCGTGTATTTCCTGCTATCCTGTGTATTTCCTGCTATCCCGTGTATTTCCTGCTATCCTGTGTATTTCTTGTTATCCTGTGTATTTTCCTGCTATCCCGTGTATTTCCTGCTATCCCGTGTATTTCCTGCTATCCTGTGTATTTCTTGTTATCCCGTGTATTTCCTGTTATCCTGTGTATTTCCTGTTATCCTGTGTATTTCTTGTGTTTTCCTTGTAAAGCGCTTTGAGAAGCCACCTTTAAAGGTGCTATATAAAATAAAGTTTATTAATATTATTATTATTATTAAAGTAGCTCCAGAACCTTTTCAATCATGGAGTGTAGGGCTTTTTGTTTTCAGTGCCCGCTATGGCACATTTGTAGTGCATTTTTCACACGTGTTGCGCCTAGGGCAGCCCATTCAAGTGAATGGGCTGGTCCTACATCCGACATACGCCCAAAGTAGCTCCGGAACCCTTTTGGTCATGGAGCGCCGTGCGTCTTTTCCCCGCCCAATTTGGCGCGTATGTAGTGCATTCTCAACGTGTTAACACACGTTGCGCCAAGGGAAGCCTATTCTCTTGAATGGGCTGTCCTACACGTGACAAACACCTCAAAGTAGCTCCAGAACCTTTTCGGTTATGGGGCGTCATGAGTTTTTTTTCAGTGCCCGTTTAGGCGTGCTTGTAGCGCATTTTGTCGCACAGCAAAACAGGCATCTGCTACCTGTGCGTGGGGTGCCATTAACAATTAATGGCACAGCAACCATGACCCGCTATTGCATCGCGTTTCTGAAATGACAAACGTTTTGTGGCTCCTTTAGGAAACACGCAGGTGTGAATGCAGTCTCAAGGGGATCCCACACTTCTTCTTTTTTTTCTCGTAGTGTGCTGGCCCTTTGGGGGGGGGGGGGACCAGAAGAGGGTCCCCCTATAAAGTTGACTTTTTTTATGGTTATGCTCCAATGTAGAGAATTCTTAGAGTTCTTAGAATCGGCATATTATTCACAGAGAGTGTTTTGTGTTTTTCTATTGTTTTTGTTATTTCTCCTTTCATTGTGTTCACAATGTATTCGGTAACATTGTATTCACTTTCTATTACCAGCATGATAATTACAGCGGTGATACATATTCAGCAGCCATTGTACGCCGTACAAGAGAGAGCTACAAAAAAATGCATTCATCGGAATAATCTTCCTGCTTGTAGCTTCGGGCGTCCCAGTCTTAGAAGGACAGGCAGCCATGTGGAAAGACGATCGGTTTTGCTCGCTGATCACCATTTTTTTTTTGTAGGTGTTGCTGGGAGCGAGATGCGCGCGGGCTGTGTCACCGGTTTATTTAAAAAATTCATTGAGCCGTTGATGGAAGCCTAGGGATTCGGTATAATTTTTGCTCTCCGTACCCGCCATTCACTAAACAGATTCATAATTCGATAACAATCCAGAATTGCCAGGGGGGGTCGCGATAGAATATGGAAACGATCGCTGTGGAAATTAACGCGCACGCCGAGAGAGAACACACAAACGTAAGCTTGGCGCATAGAAAGCTATATCGGAATAGATGTAACGATGATGCTCAAAAAAAGTATCACTTTGATGAAAGGATTTTATCTCTTTAGAAATTAGTAAAAAAAGCAAAGGTTGAGTCACGTCTCTGTGGTGCAGTAACGCAAATTGCGTTGATTTGTATTATTTTGCGCATTGGCGTGCACTGTATTTGGGCACGCACTCATTTGAATGGCATTAAAACTCCACCCCAAAAAAAAGGTGTGTGCACTGTAAGGCGATAAATGTACATGTGTTGGCAAGGTGTGTTGTTGCGCCATTACGAATGGATGGCACCGTAGCACCCCAGTGCGCAACATGCTGCAAAGAAAAGGTGTGAACGCCGCCATAAATCTGTCTTGGGCCTCATTTGCATCTAGGATTTTGGGATCGTGATTTGTATTATTTTGCGCATTAGCGTGCACCGTATTTGGGCACGCACTCATTTGAATGGCATTAAAACTCCCCGCAAAAAAGGTGTGTGCACTGTAGGGCGATAAATGTACATGTGTTATCAAGGTGTGTTGTTGGGCCATTACGAATGGATGGCACCGTAGCACCCCAGTGCGCAACATGCTGCAAAGAAGAGGTGTGAATGCCGCCGTAAATCGGTCTTGGGCCCCATTTGAATCTAGCATTTTGGGATTGTGGGCAGAATAGCTGCGATTCCGCCCTTGATCCCAAAACGCGTAGCCATCACAGCACAATGTGCTGTTCGTGTTTGGGTGTCATTATTTTTCAACCAAGTGCCCCAAACACGCTGCAATTCCACCCTCTGTCCCAAAACACAAGGCAATCGCAGCACATGTGCTTATCCTTCAATGACACCCCAAACTCGATGCGACTGTGCCGCAATTGGCACAAGACAGGATCACACGGCAATTGCGGCAAGATGTACCTTTCAATATTGCATAAAGCTTGTCACCCGAAAAGGAGCAGGAGCTTCTTTTAGGGAGACAAACGGGCACTTGAATGGGCTGCGACACACAAAATCCTGTGACAATCGCTTGACAAAGTTGCATAGCGAGAACACGAAAGTGTGAGTGCAGCCTAAAGAACCCTGTGCGTTGCAGTAATCTGCATTGTACAGTGAGTTGCCACAATGCACTTTTATGCCCATACCTTGGTACAGTGTGTTGCCATGCTATTCAATCTGAATGGCGCCACGACCAGCAACTACAGTAGCAGGTAATGTGCCAATGTTGCAGCACACTACAATGCTCATGGCTTGCATTGTGGTGAGATACCCTTAAAAAAAAAGGGTCATGTACCATTTTCAGTTTTAAAAGCTGCACTACCACCCCTTTATAAAGACAAGGGCTGCCCTGACGTAGTGTGCCTTAACACCCGATAACGAGTTGGGTTAATACATATACATAAATGCAACATATAAGACTAAATCTGGATAGTGCAAAATCTGGTGCAGCTGTGCATGGTAGCCAATCAGCTTTTAACTTCAGCTTGTTCAGTTAAGTTTGACAAAAACTGAAAGCTGATAGTACAGTGCACTTCTCCTGTTGATCAGAGGAGTGCAGTCCTTACTGCACTCTTGTGAAACATTTTGAGCAGACAAGGGGGTGAAGCCCACTGTCGTCTGACGTCACAGAGTCGGTTCAGGCTGGTCGGGATCCACCCAGAAGCCTGGACTGGCACCTGACTCAGCCACTGAGAGCCTGAGCCGGCCGCTCCCGCCCCCTCCACAGTCCAGAGCTCCAGTGGGTGGGGGGGGGGGGGGCTCAGAGCAGACAGCAGTGAATGACAGTCACCAGCTCTCTGCTCACGTTGCACTGAGAACTGAGCGATCAGCAGTGTTTGATCTCTAAGTTCTCACTCTTAGAGCCTGCAAGGGACAGATGCAGGATCGGACCGATTCTGCATCCACGGCTGGGACAAGGGGTGGGCAGGAGGGGTGGCTACCCTGGGCACTGTGATGTCATGTTTTACCGCAAGGAGATTGAGGGAAGGGGATTTGTGTTGGGAGGAGGAAACTGGGGGCAGCAGAAGGTAAGAATGGTTCTAGGAGGGGAAATTTGGGGAGGTGTGTTAGGAGTGGTGATTTGGGGGAATTTGTGTTGGGAGGGCGACACAGGATAGGGTTTTTTTGGCAGTTTGTGCTAGAAAAGGTGATATGGGGGAAAGGATTTGTGCTAGGAGGAGAATTTTTTTTTTTGGGTGGTGGTGGGGGGGATTTGTGCTAGGATGGGGAATTGGGGAAGGGGAATTGGCACTAGGAGGGTTGTGTTTAGGGGAAGGGAGTTAGAGGAACGCCATTTTGTACTGTAGTGTCACGGGTCCCATCGGTGGGGAGGACGGGTGGGGAACAGGGTCGGCACCTACGTCTTAGCCAGGCTAGGA
>BLSH010164475.1:218586-231763 GCA_018402905.1 Glandirana rugosa | reverse complement strand
GGGGGATTTGGAGTGGGTGGGGGAGGAATTGTGCTCGGAGAGGATATTTGAGGGGTAGAAGATTTGTCCTATGTGGGGGGAAATTTTTTTTGGGGGGGGGTTTGTACTGGGGGCATAAGTGGAGAGAGGGTTTTAAGCGGGGGAGGGGGTGGATTTGTGCATGCAGATTAGTGCTCATTTTATATGGATTGGGGGGGTTTTTACTGACACATGGGGGGGGGGGCCCAGTTTGGCATGTTCGCCCTGGGCTCTAGATGACCTTGTCCTAGGACTGGCTGCATCCACCTAGGTAAGTAGGATTCTTTTCTCTTTTAACTGCAGCAGAGAAAAATCCTGCTCTGCCAACTAGGGCTGTGCCGTGTAACAGAGCTGTGTAATCGCAGGGACTGGATAGACAGAAATCCAAATTGGTTGGCAGCACTCATGCAGTGTGTTGGTCTATATAGCTAAATGGTTCAAGAAGAGACTATTTAAGGCAGAAGACCCCTTTAATGTATAGGACACCCTGGTTACATACTGAAAATGTAAGAAAGATTAAAGAAAGGGAAAAAAAAGCTTTGTGCCGCGGTGACAATGTAGCAATCAAGGAATTAAAGGCCTTGAAGTTTGGAGACCGTCATCCGGAGATGAGTGGCAGCCTCGAACGTTGGAACGACGAGGTCCACCCTACCCGCCTGCCTTCATCGGGGATTCTGCAGTGCAATTTAAAGCTCATTTTCTCTCTCTTGTTTTAAGCTCAAAACCTGATGAAGCATGGCCGCCACTGACAGCAAACAAAATAGGAAAAAATTAAAGCCTTCGAAAAAATCTATAACAATATTAAAGGTTTTCAGCCGACCAGCGAGACGTGCCCATCCGGACTCTAGTGTTTTCTCTTTCCTTCTGATTAGAGAGAGGATCGTGCAGAGTTCTGGAGAGAAGCAGAATATTATACACAGAACTGTCTCCGTTGGGGAACGGAGATCAATTATAACCGGCAACGCAACAGCCAAAATCAGCTATTGTTCCGGAAGAAGATCGCATTTTAAATGAAAATTCCATACTGGCCTCCTCCTGGGTGGTCCCATAAGAGAGCCAAAAGTGCAGAAAAATCTTCCATCGTGAAGACAAATATTATAAATTGGATCCCTGGGCTGATCACAGCGGGCTCCCAGTGCTGCTTCAGGCTAGGAAGTGCCCGGATTTGCTATGTTCCATTTATTCTCATCATTGAAGATTTTTCTACACAATCGGTTGCATTTTTAGCTATGCTGTGGAGCCATGTTGTTCAATTTGTGGCCCAAGAACAAAATGTGAACCTTTGGTACTGTTGTGTGTCTCTTGGACCCCAGCAGTCTCTAATGCAAGAAGAAGCATACAACTGTAAAGGGGTTATAATGGTAGTGGTCTCTAGCCATCTCTTGTGACATGTCCCCAATCTCCAACCATTCCTGTAGTATGTCCCCAATCTCCAACCATTCCTGTAGTATGTCCCCAATCTCCAACCATTCCTGTAGTATGTCCCCAATCTCCAACCATTTCTGTAGTATGTCCCCAATCTCCAACCATTCCTGTAGTATGTCCCCAAATCCAACCATTCCTGTAGTATGTCCCCAATCTCCAACCATTCCTGTAGTAAGTCCCCAAATCCAACCATTCCTGTAGTATGTGCCCAAATCCAACCTTTCCTGTAGTATGTCCCCAAATCCAACCATTCCTGTAGTATGTCCCCAATCTCCAACCATTCCTGTAGTATGTCCCCAAATCCAACCATTCCTGTAGTATGTGCCCAAATCCAACCATTCCTGTAGTATGTGCCCAAATCCAACCTTTCCTGTAGTATGTCCCCAAATCCAACCTTTCCTGTAGTATGTCCCCAAATCTAACCTTTCCTGTAGTATGTCCCCAAATCTAACCATTCCTGTAGTATGTATCTGACCATCTCCTGTATAATGTCTGCAGTCTCTGGCCATCTCCTGTTGCTTCTCTGCAGTCTCTAACCATCTTCCTTTGCTTGTTTGCAGTCTCTGACCATCACTTGTAGTCTGTCTGGAGTCTCTGGCCATCTCCTGTGATATGCTCTGCAGTCTCGGACCAACTCCCCTAATATGTCTGCAGTCTCTGACCATCTTCTGTTGCTTCTCTGTAGTCTCTGACCATCTTCCTTTGCTTGTTTGCAGTCTCTGGCCATCACTTATAGCATGTCTGGAGTCTCTGGCCATCTCCTGTAATATGCTCTGCAGTCTCTGACCTGTAGTATGTCTGCAGTCTCTGACCATCTCCTCTTGCATTTCTGTCATCTCTGACCACCTTCTGTAGTATTTCTGCAGTCTCTGAACATTTATGTAGTATGTCTGCAGTCACTGAACATCTCCTGTAGAGTATCTGAAGTCTCTGACCATCTCATGTATAATGTCTGCAGTCTCTGACCATCTCCTGTTGCTTCTCTGCAGTCTCTGACCATCTTCCTTTGCTTGTGTGCAGTCTCTGGCCATCACTTATAGCATGTCTGGAGTCTCTGGCCACCTCCTCTAATATGCTCTGCAGTCTCTGACCATCTCCTGTAGTATGTCTGAAGTCTCTAACCATCTCCTCTTGCATTTCTGTCATCTCTGACCACCTTCTGTAATATTTCTGCAGTCTCTGACCATCCATGTAGTATGTCTGAAGTCACTGAACATCTCCTGTAGAATGTCTGAAGTCTCTGACCATCTCCTGTAGTTTGTCAGCAGTCCCTGACCACCTGCTGTAGTGTGTGTGGTGCAGTCTGTCACCATCTCTGGTAGCGTGCCCCCGTCTCTGCCTATCTTCTGCAGTATATCTGTAGCCATTGACCATCTCCTGAAAATGTTAGCAGTCTTTGACCATCTCCTGTAGCTTGGCTGCAGTCTCTGACCAATTCCTATAGAATATCTAAAGTCTCTGACCATCTCCTCTAGTATTTCTGCAGTCTCTGACCATCTCTTGCAATATGTTCTCTGTCTCTGATTATATCCTGAAGTGTGTGCACAGTTTTTGACCATCTATTGTGGTGTGTCCCCAGTCTCTGACCATCTTCTGTCCCATCATGTCCATTATTTTCCCAATCTCTGATCTTCAGTCCCGTGACAGGGGTGTGATGCAAAACGTTTTGTCTCTTCCTCTTTAGCTGGCCAACTCCTGGTGGATTGACCAGTCTTTAACAAAAGAGCTAAGATCCATTCTAGAGGAGTCCTTCCCACAGTCCTCCATTGGCCCTCTGTCTCACTTATGCTGTGTCCTGGGCCATGTCCTGTGATCACAGCACCAACTTTATCTGAGCATTATTTGTGGCAATCAAAGTCATAAGTGGGTGGTCCCTGCATATTTAGGGGCAAGGTTGACCAACCAGTTAAGTGGGCATGATAGGCAGACCATGTATATTTAGAGGCAGGTGCTTTGTGGAACCACCCTTTAAAGTGGGCCTGATTTGGGTTTGACAGCTCAGAAAGCGGGCGAGCTAAATGCGTGCCATTGACAGAGTTCATAGTGTCTGGTATCCAGGACTTAAATGTTGGTAATTTTGTGCTAAGTCTATCACTATGACTTTATTGGTTTCAGCAGCAATTAGTATACTACCAGCTGTGGCGTATCGGATCCTTGGCAAGTTTCAAAGCCAGCAGAAGACAGCCTCCCTTCCTATGGACCTGTTTTTCGGGAGAGGTTTGTAGTCTGGTCTCCACTGCTGATTAACCATTGCACTAGTGAGGCATTGATAAGGTCAACAGCCCAGGGGTTTTCTATGCTGTCTGGATCCAACCATGACACCTCTCATTTTTCAATCCCTTTAACAAGTCTTGTCCAAACTGTTGGTGTCCACTTATGTCCCACCGGTGGCCAGCCCTATCTTATTATGTTCTTAACATTCCTCTTAATTCTTTTTCAAATAATTACCATTTTCTTGTGACATTTATGAAATTATGTGTTTTTTTTTTCTATTTTATTTTTAATAAGCTCCTTAAAAGCAGCAGCTCATTAGCATAATCTTCTTCTTCGCTCAGCCGCCTCTAATTAAAATCATTCATCTGTGCTGGCTGGGCCCTCCTTCCTCGTTCCCCGCTATTCATTCCCAAATCTTCGCTCCGCTCTTTGTTCACATCACAGGCCCGTCTTGCCGGCGCATAAATAAAGGTGCGAGATTTCTTCTCCAGCTCGGCCTTTGATGTACCTCTGCGAGTCTTCGGAGGAACTCAATTAGACATTCTGTTCCAAGAAAAACTTTAAGACGTTTTAACAAACACTTTTTTTTTTTTTGTTGTTGTTTTTAATGCCGTTGATCTGAAAAAAAATGCTTTGGCTTCGAAAGTTAAAAAGGTTTATATTAAAATACAGCCACCTGTAAGAAAACATTGAAAACAATAGAGTGTAGAGATGCAAATAGAATAAACTCGACCCGGGCAACTACAAAGAAAGGCGATTTATTTGATTTGTGATCCTCTGCCGCTGTGTATCATAGAAAATTGTCAATATTATTTAATAGAAAATAAAATTTAGACCTTTAGTTTATCCTTTGTTACATCTAATTGCTCCTGAGACTCCAGGAGACTGCAGCATCTTTGCAACCGCTTCCTATCTACGTGCACTCCTATGACTGCATTGCATTACTCAGGGTGGGTCTCCTGATGGTGATACCCTTGGACCATGCCTGTGGTGCTCCCACTTTTTATACTTGGGAGCTTTCCAGGTTCTTTTTTAGTCTACAATACCCACGCACCATGCCTGTTGATACCACCACTTGTAGTCTCCATTGGGAGCCCATGTGACAGGGTGACAACGCAAGAATACAGTTGGGAGATAGGGACAGAGTGTTATCAACTTAGAAAAGGAAGTGCCTGAACAAGGACCTTCATTGAAGGATCACCAGGGATGTGGAACTTTGATTGGGTTTTATTTTGGGGGGGCAGTGTCTCAACTGGGGGGGGGATTCTCTCACTTCCTGTTGAAACAGGAAGTGATGCTGATCTCTCCAGTGGGGGCACAGACTGAGACAAAACATTGCATTAGTAAAATAGGGAAGGGTTAGAAACTTTGTCAGGTCATTATTACTGTGTCTTCATATCCCTGTGACAACCACTTACCTCACTTCTTGTCCTGGTGATACAGGGACAGAAAGTGCAGTTAAAGTAGTTCTAAAGGCTCAAGGTTACCTTCATGCGTTCTAAAAACCTTCTCTGTACAGCAGCTCCCCCTAATACTTAGCTGAGCCCCATCACGATACAGTGGCTTCCACAGAGCCTCAGATCTCTGGGGTCTCTCCCTCCTCAATGGCTAGGCCATTGGCTCCCTCTGTTGTCAATCACAGCCAGTGAGCCAATTAGGAAAGAGAGGGGACGGGGCCAAGTCACAGCTTAGTGTGTAAATGAACAAGCAGAGCAGCAGCTTGGGAGCAAACCTCCTTGGGTGACTCCATAGCAAGCTGCTTACTCTGGGGGCAGGAGGGAGGGACCAGGAGTGCCATGCGGGGGACCCGAGAAGAGGAGGATCGGGGCTGCTCTGTGCAAAGCCACTACACAGAGCAGGTAACTATAACATGTTTGTTATTTAAAAAAGAAAACCTTTAATATCACTTTAAATCTCTCCACTAGGGTCGAAAACAATACTCTTCTCAAACCTAGGTTTTGGCTATAGTTAGACTTTAGTATAATGGTTATAAATGTAGTCGTCTTTATTTGCTTATGAATTCCCTTATTCACAGCATATCATCTGCAGTCATATACCATACGACCAAAGGTTCATAGACATAACACCTACAGTGTGACCATAACACCTACAGTACCTACTGTATATGTAAAAAAATTCTTGAGTTCAGTTGATTTAATTGAATTATACTATTAATGCTACAGCATGCAAAGACATTTTAGACTTGTTATTTTCAACCAGGGTTCCATAGAACCCTAGGGTTCTTCCAGGGGTTGCTAGGGGTTCCTTAAACCATGGCTGATCGACCTCCCATTTGTTGTTGCCTACATAGTCCCAGAGCCAACGCCATTACATTCTCTCTAGGAGGCATTTACCTTATTGACCCCAATGGATTTGTTTTAGTAAAGGTTCCCCTAGATCTGTACATTGTTTTAGGGGTTTCTTCAAGGTTGAGAAAGGCTGTTTGTGCTTTTCTATCCTTGTGGTAACAAAGGCCATATCCATAAAGGAAAGTTGTGATGTATTTGGTTTTGAGGAACTCAAGTGGCCTTCACAAAGAGCTGACTTCAACCTTACTGAACACTTTTGGGATGAATTAGAATGACAATAGCAGATGCACTCCAAAATCTTGTGGAAAGCCGTTTCAGAAGGCTGGAGGATGTTTAGTGGCAGATGGAGGCCAATTCTATAGTAATGGCCATCTTTTTGGAATGGAATGTCCAACAAGCTTATATAGGTGTGATGGTCAGGTGTCCACAAACATAGAATGTACATCGTTGACAAAGTTAAAAGTTAAAGAAAGTTTAATCTGCAAAGGGACAGACTCTCTTGAAAGCCAACCCCCAAGTCACCTACCTATATAATCTATTTACCTACCTACCCAATCTGCCTACCTTCAACTGCTGGATTTCAACTACCTTCAACTGCTGGAAGAGGCTGGATTTCTCTTCATTTTGGGGAGAGATTCAATTTACTTCCTATTTTGCCTCCTTGGACAGGAAATGTTTCCTCTCTTTCACTGTTACCTGTTGTCATGGGTGTCACAGAACTTTTTTCAGGGGGCGGCATCATTTCATGTTCACCCATGCTCCGCCCCTTTCGACAATGTCGTGAATGGGAGGGGCTTAGCAACTATTTATTTTTAAGGGGGGAAATGGCAGACTTTATTCCAGGCATGTGCTATGTACAGGGTGCAGATTCCAGGCGTGTGCTATGTACAGGGTGCAGCTTCCAGGCGTGTGCTATGTACAGGGTGCAGATTCCAGGCGTGTGCTATGCCAGTATGAATACCCAATCCCCCCCACAGAGCTCTCTTCCCCCCACAGAAGAGAGTTGCCTATAACTCACAGTGGCAGGTCAGGCTCCTGTTGATACACGCTGCAGGCTTGAGTGGCTGTGGATAACCCACCTTGCCCCCTCCTCTGTCTGTATATGCAGAGCTGGGAGAGCAGGAAGGGTTTTGTGTGTGCTGACTCCGGATGCTAGACTGCCGGCTGCCATCCACAGTGTAATCTACCTTCCTGTGCCGGGTGCTGGTACATGGAGAGTGTTCCAGCGCCCAGCACCTGCTCACACTCTGTGCGCTGCACTCAGGTGATTAGGGTGTGCGTGCCTGGGCACAATCGTGCACACACCTATGGCGGACACCTTGCGATCCCTGATTCCGGGGGGGCACTTGCCCCTACCTGCGGATGCCCATGCCTGTTGTAATGATGACCAAGAACAGTGGTTCTCAACCCTGTCCTCAAGTACCCCTAACAGGCCATGTTTACAGGTTTTCCTTTATCTTGCACAGGTGCTTTAAATCAGAGTCAATGGCTTGGTATTTTGAACATCTATCTTATCTAAGAGAAATTCCCAAAACATGGCCTGTTGGGGGTACTTGAGGACTGAGGTTGAGAACCACTGGACTAGAAGATGTCAACCGTTCCACAGATCCACGCTACTTTATGGAATCATTTCCGGGTGAAGAGCAAGGATCACTTATCAACAGCACCCTAATGTAGTGCGTCAGTCGTGGCTTTTAACATTTAAACACGTGCAATTACCCATCAAACAAAACTGCCGATCCATACTTTTGTCTTTTTTTTTTTTTTTGGTAAATTAAACGAGATTTGCGTTCAGCCAGTGAGGCAGAAGAAACTGAGAAGCAGAGGCCTGTTATTGTCTTGTCTCTCTTCTGTCATCCAACGGCAGCCAGGAGAGAGGTGGGTTGCGAAGGAAATATACCGCAAGATAAATTGCTGTGAAATTAAAGCCAGCTTGTCATATTTAAGGACATCCACGCTTTTACTAGAGAAATGGTCAGGGAGGACACTTCCAGATACAGAAATACACTGTTTAATCTCCCTTCTGTTTTTAAGTTGAAGTGGACCTGTCATTAAAATTCACATTTTGCATGAAGCAACAGTGGACATCAAAATGACTAAACCACAACACAATGAATAAGAACGGCCGCTTCTGAGATCCATTATATAGAAATACAGAATACCCCCTAAGCGGGACTGTAATAGGCAGCAAACACCAAATGAATTCTAAAACATATCAATGTATTGATGTAGTTAAAAAAGCTTGTCACTCGTCAGAGGGGCACTTACAAAACATGGTATATACAGGGTGGGCCATTTATATGGATACACCTTAATAAAATGGGAATGGTTGGTGATAATAACTTCCTGTTTGTGGCACATTAGTATATGTGAGGGGGGGAACTTTTCAAGATGGGTGGTGACCATGGCGGCCATTTTGAAGTCGGCCATTTTGAATCCAACTTTGGTTTTTTCAATAGGAAGAGGGTCATTTTGGTCACTTTGGTTTTTTCAATAGGAAGAGGGTCATTTTGAAGTCCGCCATTTTGAATCCAACTTTTGTTTTTTCAATAGGAAGAGGGTCATGTGACACATCAAACTTATTGGGAATTTCACAAGAAAAACAATGGTGTGCTTGGTTTTAACGTAACTTTATTCTTTCATGAGTTATTTACAAGTTTCTGACCACTTATAAAATGTGTTCAATGTGCTGCCCATTGTGTTGGATTGTCAATGCAACCCTCTTCTCCCACTCTTCACACACTGATAGCAACACCGCAGGAGAAATGCTAGCACAGGCTTCCAGTATCCGTAGTTTCAGGTGCTGCACATCTCGTATCTTCACAGCATAGACAATTGCCTTCAGATGACCCCAAAGATAAAAGTCTAAGGGGGACAGATCGGGAGACCTTGGGGGGCATTCAACTGGTCCACGACGACCAATCCACTTTCCAGGAAACTGTTCATCTAGGAATGCTCGGACCTGACACCCATAATGTGGTGGTGCACCATCTTGCTGGAACTATGATGTCGGTGATAGGGAATTGTTGGCCATCAAGTTGGCTTTGGAGGAATGGCGGTACCTCCTGGAAGGAGCAGCTCACCCGGTATTGGTTTTTACTGACCATAAAAACCATAAAAAAACCATATGCTGTGAAGATACGAGATGCGCAGCACCTGAAACTACGGATACTGGAAGCCTGTGCTAGCATTTCTCCTGCGGTGTTGCTATCAGTGTGTGAAGATTGGGAGAAGAGGGTTGCATTGACAATCCAACACAATGGGCAGCACATTGAACACATTTTATAAGTGGTCAGAAACTTGTAAATAACTCATGAAAGAATAAAGTTACGTTAAAACCAAGCACATCATTGTTTTTCTTGTGAAATTCCCAATAAGTTTGATGTGTCACATGACCCTCTTCCTATTGAAAAAACAAAAGTTGGATTAAAAATGGCCGACTTCAAAATGGCTGCCATGGTCACCACCCATATTGAAAAGTTTCCCCCCCTCACATATACTAATATGCCACAAACAGGAAGTTAATATCACCAACCATTCCCATTTTATTAAGGTGTATCCATATAAATGGCCCACCCTGTACAATCGTTTAGCATAAGAAAAGTATTATATAGTATTAATCAGATTGTCTAAGAGCAGATGATACAGTCCAAAAACAAAATGCCTCCATAGGAGTGATGATACATAACTTTCGTAAAGATAATAAGTGTCTGTTGTCCGAAGATGGAATTCGGTGCCCTACGTTCACGTTTCGGGTCCGGTTAAGGCCCTTCATCAGGGGTATTGCCAACGGAAAAAAAGGAGTATAACAATATCTCTTATCATTTACAGATGTTAGATCTCGACTGCATGTAACCATTTAGAAAAGTGCCACACTGCCAGGTATATTGCATCAAAGAAATAAACAATATTGATCCATATGGATTATGCCCCAGTCTTAAGTCAGGGATGTGTAGTGGTCAGAAAACCCAAATCTGGCCATGGGTGGAAAACCTGACCAGCAATTTGTATCTTGTAAAGATTTCAAAGCAGGGTCAGATGTCTGAGCAAAGGAAACCGGGGGGATCTATCCCTGGTTGTTCAAGATGAGGGGAATGATGGTACCTCTTTAAGAGCTGTCGGCTGTAAGGTCCGGGTTGGAGCGTTCCTCCGAGCGGTGTGAGATCCATTATATAACCAAAAGTCTAACCAAGGATACCATGGTCTCTGGCTGCCACGAGCATTGTTGATGTTTGAGTTGAGGTTTTCCGCCTTTGAAACAGCAATACTGATATATGGAGAGGCAGGGCGTGTGGATTTTACCCCTAGCCTGGTCAGCCTTGCAGTTTGTAATCTCCAGTGATTGCATGAGCGCGGTGCAGTTTAGAAATCATTACTTGCAACTTCTAGCGCTGAACATGTTTAACTTATGGTGAAGCAGTCTTGTTCTGGGGCGCACTCCATCAGTACCCCCAGAACTGTGACCAATCAGTGGCAGTTTACTGTATAATACCAACTATCAACGATCATCCTTCCTGGTCCTGGTCTGGTTCTAGCAGTTTGTGATCTCTGGTGACTGCATGAATGCAGCGCACTTTAGAAATCATCACTTGGCACTGAGCATGTTTAACTTGAGGTGAAACTTGTCTTGTTCTGGGGTGCACTTCATTGGTACCCCAAAAGCTGTGACCGAGTTGTCACTGTCAGTTCACGGTAAAATACCAACTATCAACAATCATCCTTCCTGGTCCTGGTCTGGCTTTAGCAGTTTGTGATCTACAGTGATTGCATGAGTGTGGTGCAGTTTAGAAATTAACTTCTGGCACTGAACATGTTTAACTTAAGGGGAAGCGGTCTTGTTCTGGGGCGCATTCCATCAGTACCCCCAGAACTGTGACCAAGTTATCAGTGACAGTTCCCTGTAAAATACTAATGATCATCCTTCTTAATCCTGGTCTGGTTCTCGCCGTTTGTGATCTACAGTGGTTGCATGAGTGTGGTGCACTTTAGAAACAATTACATGCAACTTCTGGCACTGAGCATGTTTAACTTGAGGTGAAACTTCTCTTGTTCTGGGGTGCACCTCATTGGTACCCCAAAGTCTGTGACCAAGTTGTCACTGACAGTTCATGGTAAACATACCAATGATCATCCTTCTTAATCCTGGTCTGCTTCTAGCAGTTTGCGATCTACAGTGATTTCATGAGTGCGGTGCAGTTTAGAAATCATTACATGCAACTTCTGGCACTGAACATGTTTAACTTAAGGGGAAACGGTCTTGTTCTGGGGCGCATTCCATCAGTACCCCCAGAACTGTGACCAAGTTATCAGTGACAGTTCCCTGTAAAATACTAATGATCATCCTTCTTAATCCTAGTCTGGTTCTAGCTGTTTGTGATCTACAGTGGCTGCATGAGTGTGGTGCGCTTTAGAAACCATTACATGCAACTTCTGGCACTGAACATGTTTAACTTTGAGGTGAAACTTCTCTTGTTCTGGGGTGCACCTCATTGGTACCCCAAAATCTGTGACCAAGTTGTCACTGACAGTTCACGGTAAACATACCAACGATCATCCTTCTTAATCCTGGTCTGGTTCTAGCAGTTTGTGATCTACAGTGATTTCATGAGTGCGGTGCACTTTAGAAATCATTACATGCAACTTCTGGCACTGAACATGTTTAAGTTGAGGTGAAATTTGCCTTGTCCTGGAGTGCACTCCATTGGTAGTAGCAGTTTAGAAATGAACTTCTAGCACTGAACATGTTTAACTTAAGATGAAGCGGTCTTGTTCTGGGGTGCACTCCATCAGTACCCCCAGAACTGTGACCAAGTTGTCAATTACAGTTGACTGCAAAGTACCAACTATCAACGATCATCCTTCCTGGTCCTGGTCTGGCTGTAGCAGTTTGCGTTCTCCAGTGACTGCATGAGTGCAGTGCACTTTAGAGATCATCACTTCTGGAATTGAACATGTTTAACTCAAGGTTTTACCCCTTTACAACAGCAATACAGATATATGCGGCAACGGGGCTGGTGGTTCTTGGCACATTGTCTGGTCAGGCTCTAGCAGTTTGCGATCTCCAATGAATACATGAGTACGGTGCAGTTTAGAAATCATCACTTGCAACTTTTGGCACTGAACGTGTTAAACTTGAGGTGAAACTGTCTTATTCTGGGTTGCACTCCATTGGTTCCCCCAGAACTGTGATCAAGTTGTCACTGACAGCTTACAGTAAAATACCAGTGATCAAAATTATTCCTCTTAGTCCTGGTTTATGTTTAGCAGTTTGTGATCTCCAGTGATTGCATGAGTGCGGTGCAGTTTCAAAATCATCACTTGCAACTACTGGCACTGAACATGTGTAACTTAAGGTTTTACCCCTTTACAGCAGCAATACAAATATATGCAATGGCAGGGTAGATGGCTCTTATCGCCTAGCCATTGCATATATGTGAAGCTGTCTTGTTCTGGGGCGCACTCCATCAGTACCCCCAAAACTGTGATCGAGTTGTCACTGACAGCTTATGGTAAAATACCAATGATCAACAATCATCCTCTTAGTCCTGGTCTGGCTGTAGCAGTTTGTGATCTCCGTTGATTGCATGAGCACAGTACAGTTTAGAAATCATCGCATGTAACTTCTGCCACTGAACATGTTACATTCAACAGGTACATTATATTTCCAAAAGTATTGGGACACCTGCCTTAACACGCACATGAACTTTAGTGGCATCCCAGTCTTCGCCCGTAGGGTTCAATATTGAGTTGGCCCACCCTTTGCAGCTATAACAGCTTCAACTCTTCTGGGAAGGCTGTCCACAAGGTTTAGGAGTGTCTATGGGAATGTTTGACCATTCGGAAGGGTCTTCTCAACTTCGACAATATCGACGTTTCCCACCCGGTTGAGTTATAACTTGGGATGCCCGCTTCTGACCCTACGGTGATTTCAAGTACACGCACAATTCCGTCCACAGGGTTATGAAAACCTTTATATTACATGGACAACTTACATTGTACAAGTCACCGTCTTCAATGTACGCTACTAAAGATTTGACATGACACGAGTACGTTAGTTGCCTCTAGTGTTTGACGATGTCGGTCTGGTCCTGATTCTCCTACTAACAACTAGTAACCATAAAATGGTATTCGACAGTCACTGTTGAGCTAGTGTCAAAACCCCCATGACTACCTCACGCGGGGTCTTGTTCTGTCGAAGTGTATATACGTTA
>BLSH010164475.1:205072-217120 GCA_018402905.1 Glandirana rugosa | reverse complement strand
CCCCCAGTTTGTGATCTACACTGTTGCTGGTAGTTTGGCCCATTCCTCCATGCAGATCTCCTCTAGAGCAGTGATGTTTTGGGGCTGTCTCTGGGCAACTCCCTCCAAAGATTTTCTATGGGGTTGAGATCTGGACTCTGGCTAGGCCACTCCGGCCTTGAAATGCTTCTTACGAAGTCACTCCTTCGCTGCCCGGGCGGTGTGTTTGGGATCATTGTCATGCTGAAAGACCCAGCCATGTTTCATCTTCAATGCCCTTGCTGATGGAAGGAGGATTTTACTCAAATTCTCATGATACATGGCCCCATTCATTCTTTCCTTTACATGGATCAGTCTCCAGTCTGGTCCCTTTGCAGAAAAACAGCCCCAAAGCATGATGTTTCCACCCCATGCTTCACAGTAGGTATGGTGTTCTTTGGATGCAACTCAGCATTCTTTCTCCTCCAAACATGGCAAGTTAAGTTTTTACCAAAAAGTTCTATTTTGGTTTCATCTGACCATATGACATCCTCCCAATCCTTTTCTGGATCATCCAAATGCTCTCTAGCAAACTTCAAACGGACCCGAACATGTATTGGCTTAAGCAGGGGGACACGTCTGGCACTGCAGGTTTTGAGTCCCTGGCGGCGTAGTGTGTTACTGATGGTAGCCTTTGTTACTTTGGTCCCAGCTCTCTGCAGGTCATTCACTAGGTCCCCCTGTGTGGTTCTGGGATTTTTGCTCCCCATTCTTGTGATCACTATGACCCCACGGGGTGAGATCTTGCGTGGAGCCCCAGACCGAGGGAGATTATCAGTGGTCTTGTATGTCTTCCATTTTCTAATAATTGCCCCCACAGTTGATTTCTTCACACCAAGCTGCTTACCTATTGCAGATTCAGTCTTCCCAGCCTGGTGCAGGTCTACAATTTTGTTTCTGGTGTCCTTTGACAGCTCTTTGGTCTTGGCCATAGTGGAGTTTGGAGTCTGACTGTTTGAGGTTGTGGACAGGTTGTGTCTTTTATACTGATAAGGAGTTCATACAGCGCCATTAATACAGGGCAGAGGAGCCTCTTAAAGAAGAAGTTACAGGTCTGTGAGAGCCAGAAAATCGTGCTTTTTTGTAGGTGGTCAAATACTTATTTTCCACCATAATTTGCAAATAAATTCTTTAAAAATCAGACAATGTGATTTTCTGGATTTTTTTTCTCATCCTGTCTCTCATAGTTGAAGTGTCCCCATGATGAAAATTACAGGCCTCTCCCATCTTTTTAAGTGGGAGAACTTGCACAATTGGTGGCTGACTAAATACTTTTTGCCCCACTGTATCTGCATGATGTGCAGACTTTGCGGTTGATTCTTTCAAACTAACTCAGTACGGACCTTTCTTACTCTTTAGCTATGAATCTTTATTTTATTATTTTAAAGGCTTATAAAGTTGAATAGCATCTGTTAGGAAAATCATGTTTTTAAAAGTGTTAGAAATAATTAGACCTTGGTTTATTGTCTTTGCAAAACTTCGAAGCCTCCTCCCGAGCCAAGTTCCATCCTGCAACGTTCCTCCTTGACCTTGTATTAAATCCCGAGCCCTGACAATACCTACCGATTGAGCGTATCCTTCTCAAAAATCCTCCGCTGCTGCAGGCTCTATTTAAATAGTGCAAAAGTGTGCAGGAATATTAAAAAGGTCACTCCTACTGAGTACAACTATCTAATAGTTCTGTGCTCACTGAACTGCCAAAGAAGGGGAGTGCGGAACGAGACAATCCGCTCTCATAAGGTCAAGAGAATAGTATACCCGCGGCAGGCTGGTTTGTGGGCGCCTTCCAATAAATGTGTGCTAATTGCTACATGCAAAGTAATTTAAAATACATGTAAAACCAATCACTAAAATCTCATATAAGCTTTAACATGTTAATGTCATTTTAAATGTCACTTGCATTATTTTTTAAACTGGGGCTTTCATTCTAAAGAAGACCTGTTGGTCCTGCCATGAAAATTCACTGTTTCAGCATTTCCTGTTATGGGGCGACAGCATTTTGTCCTCGATTCCCAGTTGTGCTTCTGAGTTGTCACCCTGTCACATGTGCTTCCGATGGAGGGTCCAATCAGCTTTTTCTACAGGCACTGTCCCAGGGGCGAGAGGGGGGCAAATGCCCCCCTGCCTCCCCTTCCCCTGAGAATATTTTACCGACTTCCGAGTCTCACATTCAGAATCAGCAGCAGCAGCGGCACTGAGACTCTCTTGTTGCACCGCCGTGCCACTGGCCTGGATTTTACTGCCCGCCGTTTGCTATCACCTGCCGTCTGGCGTCTAGCAACCAGTGACTTCACGTCCGAGGAGGAGAGCGAGGCCCCAGCATTCAAAGTGGAGGAGGATTTAATTTCTTCCTCCTCTGTGCCTACTGAATGTTAGTTACACCCACCTCCTTCCTCCATTTTCTCCAGTGCGGTGTCATGGGCGTCCGCAGAACTTTTTCCAGGGGGGGGGCATAATTTCAAGGTCATCCATGCTCTGCCCCTTTTTGACAATGTCATAATTACATTATCATGGTCAGAGACTGCAGACATAGTACAGGAGATGGTCAGAGACTGCAGACATGATCCAGGAAATGGTCAGAGACTGCAGAGGTGATACAGGAGATGGTCAATGACTGCAGACACGATCCAGGAGATGGTCAGAGACTGCAGACATGATCCAGGAGATGGTCAGAGACTGCAGACGTGATACAGGAGACAGTCAGAGACTGCGGACATGATCCAGGAGACGGTCAGAAACTGCAGACATGGTACAGGAGACAGTCAGAGACTGCAGACATGGTACAGGAGACGGTCAGAGACTGCGGACATGGTACAGGATACGGTCAGCGACTGCGGACATAGTACAGGAGATGGTCAGAGACTGCAGACATAGTACAGGATACGGTCAGAGACTGCGGACATGGAACAGGAGACGGTAAGAGACTGCATACATAGCACAGGAGACAGTCAGAGACTGCAGACATAGCACAGGAGACAGTCAGAGACTGCAGACATGGTACAGGAAACGGTCAGAGACTGCATACATGGCCCAAGAGACTGTCAGAAACTGCATGCATGGCTCAAGAGGATAAGGACCTAGTGGGGAACCCCTGATCTGATCCCTGATTCCAGGGGGGGGGGCAATTGCCCCCCCCTTGCCCCTACCTGCGGACGCCCATGTGCGGTGTGAGGGAAGGGGACTGTGCCAGCCAGATGGTTCACTGCTATCTCCATCAGGAAACCCATCCCAAGGAATGCAATACACAAACATTTACAAATGACACTGCTCTTAGCAACCTCGCAACAGCAATTGGGCACAGGTGCAGGGCTTTCCTGAATCAGTATCTTAAAAATGTAAGTCACACGGGAGTTGGATTGGTGCCCCATGTCCCTCCCCTCTCCCCCCCCCCCCCCCTGCTCCCGGGACAGAGCCTGATACAGCTTGTTCCCAGTTGGGGGTGTCGGGACGCGGGGATGCTGAGTCCAGCACTGGGTCCCTGTCGGTTGGGCAACAATGTATACCTCTCTCACCTCTACTTATGTTTAGCATTATCAAAGAAAAGCCCATGACTCCAGTAGTCATCATTCCCCTTTCTGCTGTTTTTTTCCTGCTGTATCACTTTCTGATATACTGTACCCTTTTTCTTGTTATGATCAAAATTCAAATAAAACCTTTGAAAGAAAAAAATGTAAGTCATTTCACTTTATTTTTTTTTACTTCAATCACAGGCAAGCTTTATTGACACCAAATAAGGCCAATCAAACATCTCCATCTATGCCAGATGTGTGCCACTGACGCTTTTCATCCACATAATGGGTTTAAAGCCCCCTTATACAGCTGCCAACACATTTTTTTATTGGAAATATACATCAGCCATTTAAATTTTAACCTATTGTCTATATTAGTGTTTCTCAACCTTTTTTCAGTCAATGCACCCTTTAAAATAATGGACAATCTCGAGGCACCTCATTCCAAAATGTAAGAAACTAAACTAAAAGTTTTACAGAATGCAGCAACATTCACACACGTAGGATACCCAACATTTTAAGGGGATTTAATCTTCGGAAGTAAATACTCCTTTGCAAACTGGAACTGACTAGTATTCCAATGTTTCTCATCTCCCTCAGCTTCTTTCCCTCATTCAGCCAATTTGACCCGAGTTCTGACAGAGAGGGGCAAGGGAAGGTGCCAACAAGTCTGCTGTGCAGGGGCCCAATTTCCTCCTTATTTATTTTTATTTTCTTTATTTTAGGTACTTATATAGCGCCGTCAATTTACGTAGCGCTTTACATATATATATTGTACATTTACATCAGTCCCTACCATCAAGGAGCTTACAATCTAAAGTCCCTAACTCACATTCATACATATACTAGGGACAATTTAGACAGGATCTAATTTACCTACCAGCATGTCTTTGGAGTGTGGGAGGAAACCGGAGTACCCGGAGGAAACCCACGCAGGCACAGGGAGAACATGCAAACTCCAGGCAGGTAGTGTCGTGGTTGGGATTCGAACCAGCGACCCTTTTGTTACCAGGCGAAAGTGCTACCCACTACACCACTGTGCCGCCCTACTTATCAACTGATGACGTCATTGGTTGTTTGGACGCCAGTGGCTGGAAGGTTGTAAAGGGGCAAAATAAAAACCTGTGACTTTATGTAACTAAAAGGCAGTCTTGATCCACCTGCTGGCTTGTATACACTTTTTGGGCAATTTTTAAAACTGTTGCGAAGGCACCCCTGAGAAAAACCTGAAGGCACCCTGGCTGAAAAAAAGCTGGTCTATGTAACTCACTGTCACGCCCAGACAGGAATGTAACAGAGTTTACCATACAGTGTTTTTTTTATACAAGGCAGAAGTTCTTTTACGTCTAATTATGGTATTCAGGGATTGAACGTAACAATTTTTAAATATCATTAATTATTATTAATGAAAGAGAAGAAAACAAAATTACAGAACAGACAATACAGTAGCTTCTTAGTCAAGGCAAAAGTTCTTTTGTCTCTAATTAGAGAATTCTGGAACTGAGCTTAACCATTTTGAAATATTTAAATGAAAAAGAAAAGAACAAATATTACAGAACAGACTTAGGCAACAGCAAAACAAAAGGACTTTAAATTGAAAAATACTTAAAGCAGAACTCAAGGTATATAATGTTTTTTGTAAACGTAAATTGGCTCAGCTGAGCTCAATGTAAGTCATTGGCTAAGCCCATATCGTGGGCACAACAGTGCTGCTTGAATCTTTACAGATCCTGAAAAATGCCATCCGTTGCTGGATATGCAGACAGAAGGTAGCAGCTAAGATACCACAGGGGATCAGCAACAAATAAGATAAGAAAAAAAAATAATAAGGAAAAAAAAAAACAAATAATGATAAGAAAAAAAAAAGGTTAAAACAAGTATTTTTTTTTAAAGAAAATTGCAACTGTGTTTTATTTAAATCAAAATTGCAATAGGGCCTTCCTAATCCTCTTGTCTTGAATTGTATTGAATTGTATTGTAGCTCGTTTGTCTCTCAGGGTATATTATGTTTTTTTATGAACGTAAATTGGCTCAGTTGAGCTCAATGTAAGTCATTGGCTAAGCCCATATCGTGGGCGCAACATGTTGGTATGGAGAGATGATTGAATCTTTACAGATCCTGAAAAATGCCATCCATTGCTGGATATGCAGACAGGAGGTAGCTGCTAAGATGCCATAGGGGATCAGCAACAAATAACATAAGAAAGAAAAAAAAAACATAGAAAAAAACATATATATTTCTAAGAGAAAAAAGTTAAAACAAGTATTTTATTTTTTAAACAAAATTGCAACTGTGTTTTATTTAAAACAAAATTGAAAAAAGGCCTTCCTAATCCTTTTGTCTTGAATTGTGTTGAATTGTATTGTAGCTCGTTTGTCTCTCAAGGTATATTATGTTTTTTTTTGTAAACGTAAATTGGCTCAGCTGAGCTCAACGTAAGTCATTGGCTAAGCCCATATCGTGGGTGAAACATGTTGGTACGGAGAGATGATTGAATCTTTACAGATCCTGAAAAATGCCATCCATTGCTGGATATGCAGACAGGAGGTAGCTGCTAAGATGCCATAGGGGATCAGCAACAAATAACATAATAAAAAAAAAAAAAAAACATAGAAAAAAACATATATATTTCTAAGAGAAAAAAGTTAAAACAAGTATTTTATTTTTTTAAACAAAATTGCAACTGTGTTTTATTTAAAACAAAATTGAAAAAAAGCCTTCCTAATCCTTTTGTCTTGAATTGTGTTGAATTGTATTGTAGCTCGCTTGTCTCTCAAGGTATATTATGTTTTTTTTTTGTAAATGTAAATTGGCTCAACTGAGCTCAATGTAAGTCATTGGCTAAGCCCATATCGTGGGTGAAACATGTTGGAATGGAGTGCCGCTTGAATCTTTACAGATCTTGAAAAATTGCTAAGATGCCACAAGGGATAAGCAACAAATAATATAAGAAAAAAAAAAAATAAGATAAAAAAAAAAGATAAGAAAAAAAAAGGTTAAAACAAGTATTTTTAAAAAACAAAATTGCAACTGTGTTTTATTTAAAATAAAATTTCAAAGGGCCTTCCTAATCCTCTTGTCTTGAATTGTATTGTAGCTTGATGGTCTCTCTTTATATTGTAAAGCGCTGCACAAATTGTTGGCACAATATAAATTCTGTAAAAAATTAATTATATAATAATATACAGCGATTTAGCAAATGTAATGTCATACAGTTAGTTTGCATCTATGTTATTTGAACTAAAAAAAAAAGCTCTTTTTTTCATAGTCAATTTGACTTAATCATTCGTGTTCATTTTTATAAAATTTGCGCAGCCCATTTTCATTTTTTCCTAAAGCTTACTTTCCAGGAGTTTATGGATATATTAATTATTACAGCACTGTGATGTTTCCATTGGGAGAAAAACACTCAATTAACGTAATTCCAGGCGTCGTTCCACCTTGCTTTCTAACGTTCTTCCAGTCGTAGAAAGCAATGGAAAGCCATGAGCTCACATCGCCGGGAACGGCTAAAAAGCTGCTGACAATGTTACACTCAATGCCATTGACCTCCACAGAGAATCGAACGTTTTAATCAGCACTTGCGTATTCTGTAATATGGCTCAACACCTTGTAGGAGAGGGGCCTTCTGCTCAGCTCCGGAGTGTTCCTTTCGATCCTGGTGTGCACAAGGCTTTAGTTCATAAAGCGTACATTTTCAGACCTACCCAGTGAGTTCACATAATACATTATTATTATAATGTATTCTAAAGTCACTTTACACATTAAAGTCCCTTTAACTATCAATGTTGTCAACAATCTACAGGGTGGGCCATTTATATGGATACACCTTAATAAAATGGGAATGGTTGGTGATATTAACTTCCTGTTTGTGGCACATTAGTATATGTGAGGGGGAAACTTTTCAATGGCGGCCATTTTGAAGTCGGCCATTTTGAATCCAACTTTTGTTTTTTTAATAGGAAGAGGGTCATGTGACACATTAAACTTATTGGGAATTTCACAAGAAAAACAATGGTGTGCTTGGTTTTAATGTAACTTTATCCTTTCATGAGTTATTTAAAAGTTTCTGACCACTTATAAAATGTGTTCAATGCGCTGCCCATTGTGTTGGATTGTCAATGCAACCCTCTTCTCCCACTCTTCACACACTGATAGCAACACCGCAGGAGAAATGCTAGCACAGGCTTCCAGTATCCGTAGTTTCAGGTGCTGCACATCTCGTATCTTCACAGCATATGTTTTTTTATGGTTTTTATGGTCAGTAAAAACCAATACCTGGTGAGCTGCTCCTTCCAGGAGGTACCGCCATTCCTCCAAAGCCAACTTGATGGCCAGCAATTCCCTATCACCGACATCATAGTTCCAGCAAGATGGTGCACCACCACATTATGGGTGTCAGGTCCGAGCATTCCTAGATGAACAGTTTCCTGGAAAGTGGATTGGTCATCGTGGACCAGTTGAATGGCCCCCAAGGTTTCCCGATCTGACCCCCTTAGACTTTTATCTTTGTGGTCATCTGAAGGCAATTGTCTATGCTGTGAAGATACGAGATGTGCAGCGCGTGAAACTACGGATACTGGAAGCCTGTGCTAGCATTTCTCCTGCGGTGTTGCTATCAGTGTGTGAAGAGTGGGAGAAGAGGGTTGCATTGACAATCCAACACAATGGGCAGCACATTGAACACATTTTATAAGTGGTCAGAAACTTGTAAATAACTCATGAAAGAATAAAGTTATGTTAAAACCAAGCACACCATTCTTGTGAAATTCCCAATAAGTTTGATGTGTCACATGACCCTCTTTGAAAAAACAAAAGTTGGATTCAAAATGGCCGACTTCAAAATGGCCACCATGGTCACCACCCATCTTGAAAAGTTTCCCCCCCCTCACATATACTAATGTGCCACAAACAGGAAGTTAATATCACCAACCATTCCCATTCTATTAAGGTGTATCCATATAAATGGCCCACCCTGTATATTCTACAGTCAAAAGTCCATGGCCATCTTGTGACCATTACCCTCTCAGATCCACCTACTGCAACCAAAATTTGATGTATTACACACTTAGCGTCACCCTGTGCAGAAATGTTCCTGCTCTATAGAAACAATCCAAGCAACAGCAGAGAGTGATCGTCATTGAGGCAGATTAACTTAGCTGTTAACCTCTTACAGAGACGGTAGCCACCAACATATGTTTTAATGGAAACATGCATCTGCTATTGAAATTTTGAACTTTTAGAAGAATTGTCTATATCACATGCTGCCACGCTCAGACAGGACTGTAACATAGTATACAATACAGTGGCTTCTTCCACAGGGTGGAATTTCTTTATACTTCTAATTAGAGCATTCAGAGATTGAGCTTAAAACGTTTTAAATAGAATTTTAATGAAAGAAATGAAAAACGCATATTACTGAACAGACATAAGCAACAGTAAACCAAAAGGCATTAAAGGTAAAAAAAATACCTTAGGCAGAACTTATGCTTTTGTAATTGTGTATTGGCCCAGTTGGGCTCAATGCAAGTATTCATATTTGATACAAGGGTAGATCATTGAGTCCCCCTCTACCCTTCTTTACCTTGACCAATTAGAGAATTCATTGAAACAAAAGAGAGGAAGCCTCTGAAGCAGCATCTCGAACAGTGGTTCTCAAATCCTGTCCTCGGAACCCACCAACAGGCCAGATTTTAAGTATTACCTTGGGGAGATGCAGACTAGAATACTGCAATCACTGAGCAGCAAATGATATCACCTGTGATGTATTCCAGTTATCCTGCAAAACTGGCCTGTTAGTGGGTCCCAAGGACAGTAGTTGAGAACCACTGACCTAGAAGATCACTGTATGTATCATGGTGTTGAATTCCTGCGTTCAATGTAGAGAGGAAGTCTCTGAAGTAGCACCTGGAAGATCATGGTTATCACTGTATGTAGCACACACTCCAGTGATTTTTAGCATTCCTAGTGGCCATAGGGATATCAGATATAGATACTTAACATTTGCCTGGTCTTTGGTTCCCTGCAGCATTAAATTCACTTGCACAGTAACCTGATATTTCAGAGTCACTGGCCCTCATAAATTACTCTTTCATAATTTTGATGCTGAAATGAGAGCTGCAGCTGCCAACTGCAACAGCTTTATGTTGACCTTCTAAATGGCATGCTGTACAACTTCCTCATTCTCTCCACACATATTGGGGCTCATTAGGCTTCATTATCTTCACCCACCTGACTTTAACACCTGTATGAGTAAAAACATAAATATGGAGTCCCTCCCTCTGTGACTATAACAGCCTCCACTCTTCTGAGAGAATTTTCCTGTAAGATTTTGGAGTGTCTTTGGGGGAATTTGTATTAATTCAACCAAAAGATCATTTGTGAGATGAGGTATTGATGTTGGATGAGAAGACCTGGTCTGCAGTCAGCATCCTAATTCATCCCAAAGGTGTTCAGTAGGTTTGAGGTCACTGCTCTGTGAAGAATGCTGAAGTTCCTTCACATCAAACTGGCCCAACCAAGTCTTTATGAAGCAGGCATTGCGCACAGGGGCACAGTCATGCTGGAACAAGAAAGGGGTCTTCCCCAAAATGGTACCACAGAGTTGGAAGAGCACAATTGTCTAAAACATCTTTGCATGCTGTAGTATTAACAGTACCCTTCCCTGGAAACCCCTGAACCCAATCTCCTGGACTACTGTCCATATATATTTGCTATATAGGCAGGGGCGTATCATGAAATTAGTGGGCCCGTGTGCAAGCCCACACTGCACCGATAATCCCCAGCTGTCAACCAGGGACAGATCATCCTTACGTGCAGTGTTGGTTAGAGCACTGCGGGCCCCCACCCCTCGGGGCCCGTGTTCAGTGAACACCCTGCACCCATGGATGATACGCCACTGTATATAGGTAGGTATGGCAGTCAGTTGGTCACAAACATCAAGCCATATAATTTAAAACGGATCCTGGGCAAAGCAGCTTATCTCCATTGTGCTTATCCCATTTTTCATTACTGCTTGTTGTGGTAACCTCAATAACTAAACAAATTCTAGAATAAGGTTTTCCATTGGCAGAGTAAAAAAAATGTCATCCCCTGGCCTAGGAAAGGGTAATGCAAATTATTAATTCACCATCGGATTGTCGTGTATTGTAATTCCCATCCTTTCCCCTTGTACACAGAAAACTGAAAGAATTCCATTAGGACATGACTACAATTACAATGTGATCAAGAAAAGGAAGCAACCGCTACTCGGACTTGATGAGAGCTGATTAAAATAGAGCAGCTATTCCAAATCTGACTTAATTAACTCCAGGGGAAAACGATTCTTTCGCCGACAAAAAAAAAAAATGCTTCTTGGTGCTGCCAGAACAGAGAGCATCGTGGGAGTTTTCAAAGTTTTAGCTTAGTTATGAATTCGGGGGATGTTGGGTTCTCGAGGGTTTGGTGCACATCTGTAGATGTATTGTCAGCTTTTGTTCTGACATTAAATGTAACAAAAGTTGTTTTTAATCATTTTGTCTTATGTAACATTAGTTGTCTATGCTTCTGTCATGTTCTTCTGATAGTACTGTAAAATATCACATTAGAAAGTATTCATGTACTACATTAAGAGTCCTTTATATTCTTGGGACCCTACTGGTAGGAGAATCTTCAGACTTAAAGTGAGTCAAGCAGTTAAAAGTATAAGCTAATGGACAAAAGTTGTGGAAACCCCTCCATATTTTTTAGTTCAGGGGTGTCCAGTGAAGGGTACTGTTATTGCATACAAAGGCCAGGGTTTCTCAACCAGGGTTCCAAGGAACCCTAGAGTTCCTCCAGAGGTTGCTAGGGGGTCCTTGAGCAATGAATCTCTGCCTCTCAGATAAGTTCACACTGACACCATTCATATTTGTAGCTCTCTGTAAGGGGGGGAATTCTTCCTAATGGCCCCAAGTGTAAGGAGCATTCTTCCCACTGACCATCACACTAATGGATCATGAGTTGTAGATATAGTAATATTTGACAGGAATTCATTGAGACCAGAAAATTATTTCAAGGGTTCCTCTGTATTGAAAAGGTTGAGAAAGGCAGATATGGACAATTGTGTGCTTTAACCACTTGCCGACCGCCGATCGGAGATTGACGGCGGCAAAGTGGCTCTGTAACGCAAACCGCCGTAATATTACGGCGGCCGCGAACTCGCGCCGTGAGCGCGCGCGGAAAGAGTTGGAAAAGTTATGTCTCCTTGGGAACTTTATTAAAAGACCAGAGTTACTTAAGGACAGTTTATAATGATATAGATGTTGAGTACTAGGTAATCACACTACCAGTCACCCTTCTTACGAGGAATGTGAACCCCGGTAATCCTTCTTAAGGGGGGGAATGTCTCTCGATGTTTATACTTACCACAGTCACACTTGAATAGACTCTCCGTCTCTAAGTAACGAGTTCCTGGGGGATCGTTGGAGACCTCCTTGAGATCCCAAGGAACCTTGGGACCAACTCTTTGGGACCGGAAACATACGTTATTGTCATGGGAAG
>BLSH010164475.1:184388-199316 GCA_018402905.1 Glandirana rugosa | reverse complement strand
CCTAGTTTGTAGACGCTATAACTTTTGCGCAAAGCAATAAATATACGCAATTTTGCTTTTTTTTTACCCAAGACATGTGGCTGAATGCATTTTAGCAAAAATTTATGACTAAAATTTAGTTTATTGTATTTTTGTAATAACATAAAGTTGAAAATATCATTTTTTTTCAAAATTCCCGTTATATTTTTGTTTATATCGCAAAAATTAAAAAGCGCAGTGGTGAACAAATACCACCAAAAGAAAGCTCTATTTGTGGGAAAAAAAGGACGCAAATTTCGTTTGGGTACTGCATTGCATGACCGCGCAATTACCATTTGAAGCGGCGAAGTGCCAAATTGAAAAAAGGGCTCCGGTCCTAAAGCTGCAAATCCTTCCGGTCCTTAAGTGGTTAAACCTTGTGGCATTAGCCTGGGGTAGGCTCCTATTTGTCTCATCCTGACTGCCCATATGCACAAAGCCAGCTCCATGATGATATGGTTTGGTCAGTTTAGTGTGGAGGTCTGCATAAAGTGGCCTGCACAAAGCTCTGACCTCAACCTTACTGATCACCTTTGGGATAAATTGGAACACTGATGTCAGTACTGGAACTCAAAAATGCTCTTCTGGTAGAAGAGTAGAGGAATGTTATAGCTCCAAAGGGGGGACAGCTTCATATTAATGTCCTTTGTTTTGAAATAGGATGTCCAAAAAGCTCATACAGTTGTGCTGGTCAGATGTCCACAAACTTTAGGCCATAGAAAAGCCTTTCTCAACCTTTTCAACACAGAGTAGCCCTTAAAATTATGTTCTCCCTGTCTCAGGAAACAACTGTTAAATAGTTCTATCCTTGCACTTGTGGTCATTGGAAAGAATTATCCCCTTACAGATAGCTAAAAATATCAGTGATGTCAGTGGGAACTTATCTGAGAAGCAGAAATTGTTAATTGCTCATGGAACCCCTACCAGGCTGTGGAGGAACCATTGGGTTCCGTAGAACCCTGGTTGAGAAATCCTACATTGAGTGTTGTTTATCAAAACGGAAAGTTAGAGAGTCTTGAATGGGAAAAATGAAAGATTCTCTTGAAGTATTACCCTGAACTACTTATACTCACCTTTGCTGTGCTCCCCTGCCACATCATTCTTCTTTGTAGCCTCTAAGAAATACCTGGCACTTCCAGGTATGTAGGAACTTGTGGCCTCCTTCCAGCATTCAGTGCTCCTGCTTGTGAGGTAAGAAGGGGCATTGTTAATCCTGTTTAAGCTGAGACACCATATAACACCGTGTTGGTGTAAACTGGCCTTATAGGAAACAAGACATTGGAGGGGGATTAGAACCCCTGAACGGTTTTTAGTGCTGTCTGTGCCCCTATTAGAGAGATTCACCCTCTCTCCATTTGTCCTTTTTACTGTTATCGGTAAAATCCCACATATTGGTTGTCTCCAGAACAGGAATAGAAGGGAAATCTTCCAATGGAGACACCAGTTCTGATTACCCTGATGACAATTGGGGATTCCCTGAGTCTGGAGAGATTCTCTTTCACTTCTTGTTTTGGCTATGGCACAGGACATGAAGTGAAATGGGACATGGAAGGAAAAAAAAACTCATATGGGTTATAGCCCTTCTCTACGCTATCCAAAATAGAGTAGCCCGCTGTCTGCTGATAATAGCAAACAAGAGGTGGCCCCAAAGGGGGGGATTTTGAGGGGTGGATGCTAAGACAGTAGAAAAGTGTAGAAAAAAGTATATGGCGTATGTAAAAGTAGCAAAGTTTATTAGAACATAGTAAAATCACACATAATTGCATATAAGCAATACATAAAATAAATCGCAATACACACGCGAATATCATGTGATTTACAGTGATTGCTGTAAATCACTGGTTGGGCCTCACTTGGTGTGTCCGCCAGATGATATTCGCGTGGGTATTGCGATTTATTTTATGTATTGCTTATATGCAATTATGTGTGATTTTACTATGTTCTAATAAACTTTGCTACTTTTACATACGCCATATACTTTTTTCTACACTTTTCTACTGTCTTAGCATCCACCCCACAAAATCCCCCCTTTGGGGCCATCTCTTGTTTGCTATTATTCATTGGGATGTGGTGGTATGTTTAATAGGGACACACCCCAGGGCTCTATTCAATTTTGGCTGTCTGCTGATAATGGGTCACAGGAGTGCAAAACAATCTACATGCCTGTGATCAGGAGAAGTACAGCCACACAAGCTTTGGGTGTTCTTCTTCTTTAAATCAGCTAAATATAGTCTAAATGCATTCAAACAATAGGTGTTTAAAATCTCACAGTTTGTTTTCTTTAGATATTAGCCACATCCTAAGTAGAAAAGCCTGTCCCCTGCCAGCATGCAGCAGATTAGAACCCTTGCCCTCCATGTGAAAGCAGTGCAGTCTCTGCAAAGGTCTGACACACCCCCTGCTGATTCAGAGCTAGAACTCTCCAATCAGCAGGGAGCTTGAGCTTTGCCAATTGTAGAGCCCTATGTCAGGGATCAGCAGCAGACCAAATATGCGTAGCTACACTAGGAAATTGGTACCAGGTCATATATACAAATAGGGAACACAGGAAAACAAGGTAAAACTGGTGAAACAGGGAACATATAGGGAGGGGAAACCGAAAATGGGATCAGGAACAAGGGGAAACAAGAACAAGGCAGCAGGAATCAGGGTAAAAATACAAGGCAAGGGCAGGCACAAGATACTCAGCTAGCAGTATCTGGGAGCAGAGCAAGCAAAGCAAAACAATAAAGTGAAGTGTACTAGCAGAGGAAAGACTAAATACCCATCAAGCAGCCAGCAGTTTCTAGTAATCAGTCTACACCTGATGCTGGTTGCTGAAAGGGTATTTAGTCTTTCCTCTGCTGGTACACTTCAGGAGACACCCTCTGGTGGACACTGGAACTACAACTTTCTGTTCTGGGAAGCACAGTGCCACCAGCAGGTGACCCAGATCCTGACACTCTAGCTTTGATGCAGCAGGGGGCGTGCTGAACCTCTGCAGAGAAATCACTGCTTCCCGACAGGGAGCAAGGGTTCTTACCTGCAGCAAACTTGCAGAAGACAGGTTTTTCTATTCAGGATGTGGCTACTTTTTAAAGAAAACAAGCTGTAAGACTTGGCACACTTTTTCTTTTGATGCATCTGGAATATAATTATCTGATATAAACCGAAGGTTCAATTTAACTTCAAGTTTCATTCTTAACCAGAGTTCTTCTTTAACTACATTCTGTTTACTTTGGCTTATATCAATGTTACATTCAGTGGATAATAACTAGTGTCATGTTCAAACAGAACCGGCGCCGCTTGTCGACTCCTAGCTGAAAGATATTGGAAATTCTTCATTAAGTAGGTTGTATTTCACATGGGAGCTCGCAATGAGCATGTTATAGGAATAACTAACGATGATGGCAAAGCAGCCGAATACATTAACGCCGGGTGCCCCGCCATGATTCACGCTCAAGTCATTAGCGGACTCTGGATCGCTACCGCCGTACTGGATACTTGGGTGACCTCTGACCCTAAGTCCACCTCAAATCCTGAAAGCCTCTCCGCGCTGTCACTTTGTTCCGACACTTTTGCCGAAGTTCAGTCATCTACAATCTAATGCATTTACTGTACTGGTAATTAATGCCTTTAGCTTTGTAATTAAAAAAAAACTAAGTTTGCTTTTATACTGGCTGGTGATAAAGCAGCAAGCAAGAATTAATTAAACCGAGATGAATTGCCTTCAGTTAAACAGAAAAAGGAGAGGGAGGGGGATCAGGAAAAAAGGAATGGCGAGATGCAGATTAATAAGGACAGAAGAGAAAGAGGAGGAAGAGGGGAAAAGAAAATAAGAACTGGGGAGAGATTGATAACAGATATAAAAAGACATTATGCCTATCATGGAACCTGCTGAAAAACTGTCTCGCCAAAATTAAATGTGCAAGAGGCGCGTTATAGGGTATCACGGCCTGCAGAATGCTTAAATTAAGATGGCATGTAATTCAGAGCGGCTTTCCTACTTTATTACAGGGCAATTGCAGCCTAGTACAGTTTACAATGAGACATAAATTACTTATCTGCTGTAAGATTTGTGAAGGCAAGCTTAGGGCGACTCAGTCCCTTCTGTATTGGCTCCTGTATAGCATGAGCGGGGGGGGGGGGCACAACAACAACTCTTTGGATTGCAGCGAAATCCATGCCATGGCTCTACCATCTGCACATTTTTTCTTGATTACTACATAGGCTGTGAAGTAAATTTAGTTTTGGCTTCTGCTGTAGCTACAGGAGCCAGAGTTGTTTGGTTTGGTCTGATCAAGACTATGCAGGCTTGGAGTTTGATTACCTCCCCCTGACTCTAGGAGAAGTTTCTGGAGATTAGGGTGGGAGGATTCAAAAACCGGGCCTGCAATATTCGTAGGGGCTATCCAATCCCCGGAGAGGTGTGTCCAGATGGTGGATGGGTTTCTGATAAATAAGCTGGAGTCCAGAGTCGAGGGTCTTTTTCCCCTGTATGGGATTGGATCTGTAAGCTCCAGGGCTACTTGCACTGGAGCACCCCTGGGCTGGATGCTGGACTTCTTGGTTTGGGACCCTGTAAGTAAACGCTTCTCTTTTGAGCTGGAGTTTTCTTGATCTCAGGCCATGAAATGTGGACTACCTTAGTCTTCCATGACTTCTGCTACATTTTTGGTGCATGGTCATCGGCTATGCACATATAGACTGCCCTAAATGATTATCATTCCCTAATGCTTCTATCAAGGTAGAAGTGGCCTACATTAGCAGTCTGTTCAATTTTGTAGTATCCTCCATCACTCTTAGACTTTTACAAAAAAGACTCCCCTAGACTGTTTACTAAGCCAGAGTGGATGGATAACAGCTGTGTGCCTGGCCGCCCTACACTGATTAGAGAAAGAACCTGTGTACATTAACAGCGGCTCCTTCAGGGATAGCGCTACACTAGATTGTTAATTGTGACAGCTAGTGATGAGCCAAAAAAAATTCCCCCCCTTAAAATCCATACCAAATCCTTAATCCAGGCAGGCAGCGTGGCTGGCCAAGAATAGGCGGAAATGAGCAAGCGCCCCCCACCTGTTCCTGAACATACCAGATCATATGCCCTCAACAGAGTGGAGTTGCCTTGCCAGGCAGCCCCCTGTAAAAGCACAGTTTCTCCATGTTGATAAAGACAAGGGTGTCAGGACCTGGATCATCTACTGGTGGCATTGTGGCTCCCTGGGTGGTTGATTACCTCCCCCTGACTCTAGGAGAAGCTTCTGGAGATTAGGGCGGGAGGATTCAAATACCCGGCCTGAATATTTAGTAGGGCCTATACAATCCCTGGGGAGGTGTGCCCAGATGGTGGATGGGTTCCTGTTTAAATAGGTTGGAGTCCAGAGGAGAGGGTCATTTTCCCCTGTGTGAGAATGGATTTGTGAGTTGCAGGGGCTGCTTGCCCTGGAGCACTCCTGGGCTGGAAGCTGGACATCTTGGTTGAAGTATGGGACCCTGTGAGCAAAACCTCCTCTCTTGAGCTGGAGTTTTCTTTATCTCAGACCGTGAAACCTGGACTACTAGTCTTCCATGACCTGTGCTACATTTGTGGTGCATGGTTCTCAGCTGTGCACATATAGACTGTCCTAGCTGATTATCATTCCCTTGGGAATTGATAATGCTACTATCAGGAAAGGAGGAAACAAGTATGCGCCCCCCATCTCTTCCTGAACCATATCAGACCATATGCCCTCAACATAGGGAAGTTGCCTTGCCAGGGAGCTCTCTGGCAAAGCACTGTTTCTCCATATTGATGAGGACAAGGGTGTCAGGACCTGGATCATCTGCTGGTGGCTCTGTGGTTCCCTGGGTGGAGGGTTGCAGTTCCAGTGTCCACCTACAGCCAGTAGATCTCACTAAATAATCTTCATCTGATGCTGGCTGCTGGGAGGGTATTTATTATTTAGTCCCTCCTCTACTGGTGCCTCTCATTTCAGTGTTTTTCGTGCTAGCCAGAGACTTCCCTGCTAATTCATCCCAAGCCTTATTTCTGATCCTGCCTTTTACCTATATACTCTACACTGCTGCCTTGTGCTCCCCTTGTTCCTGATTCCAGTCCTGGTTGCATCTCCAGTATTGCCCTGTTTTCTGTGTTCCCTATTTTTGTAGATATTGTGTATAATAGTTGCTAGTCTGGCTTTCTGTTTTCTTAGTTAGGTTGTTTGTTAGGTATTTTTGGCCGTCGGTTGTATTTTCACATTTGCTTTGTATTATGGTTGCTGGTGTTTGGATATGTTTTGTTTCACTGAAAATAAATCTGGCTTAAAGTGGATGTAAACCCAAAAAGAAAAAAAATGTAATTAATAATTCTGCCTGGTAGAGTATAGCACGTTATGTCATCTGTGCCCAGTCTTGCCACAAAGAGTTAATCCATCTGTGAGTAATGAGCTTATCTTTTTTCAGGAAGAGAAAGCCAGACTAACAGGGAAATACACAGTTGATCCGCCCCTTGCTCTGTGAGTGACAAGCAGTTTGCTTATCTCCTTCACACAGCAGAGAAAGTTTTACACTCCCCCCTCCCTCCCTCCTCAATGTCTCAGTATAGAGGTGGGTGGGGAGGCCTATGACATCACAACTCCACCCACCAAACTCCAGCAAACACAGACACCCACTGATTTCAGAGTTTTACAGAGCTGCTAGTGCTTACAGGAAGGACATTTGAAAGGTAGGGATAGATGCAGGAGGCTTGCATGTATATATACATTAACCTCTTGCCAACCGCCGATCGGCATCTGACGGCGACAAGGTGGCGCTCCTGCGCAAATCGCCGTCATGCGAGATCGCGCCCAGTGAGCACGCGCGTGCCGCCGGAGGCGCGCCCGCACGGTCACTGTGTCCGGGGAGGGCCAGGGAGCGGGTGCGGCGGCTTCGCAATGCCCCCCCCCGGAGTGAAAGAACGGAGGTCCGTGTAAGTAAACACGGACCTCCGTTCTGTGAAGGAGGAAGGGCTGTGATCACTTCCCTTCCCCAGCTAGGGCAGCCCACACACAGTTAGAACACGCCCAGGGAACACAGTTAACCCTTAGAGCGCCCCCTGCAGGTTAACCCCTTCACTGCCAATGGCATTTACACAGTAATTAGTGCATTTTTATAGCACTGATCGCTGTATAAATGCCAATGGTCCCAAAAAAGTGTCAAAATGGTCCAACATGTCCGCTGAAATATCGCAGTGCCGCTAAAAATCGCAGATCGCTGCCATTACTAGTAAAAAATAAAAAAATAATAAAAACCCCAGAAATGAATTCTCATCATCCGTAAACGCGACCACTTTTGCGCAAACCAATCAATAAACACTGATTGCTATTTTTTCTATCGCAAATATGAGGAAGAATAAAAATTGGCCAAAACCGATGAAAAAAATGTTTTTTTATATTTTTTTTAGGATTTGTATTTTAGCAAAAAGTAAGAAATGTGTGTTTTTTTGCAAAATTGTCACTCTTCTTTTGTTTATAGCGGCGATCAGAAATGACGCAGCGGTGATCAAATACCACCAAAAGAAAGCTCTATTTGTGGGAAAAAAAGGACGCAAATTTTGTTTGGGTACAACGTCGCACGACCGCGCAATTGTCAGTTAAAGCGACGCAGTGCCGAATCGCAAAAAGGGCTCCGGTCCTAAAGGGGGAAATCCTTCCGGGGCTGAAGTGGTTAATACTGTGTCATTCGTTTATACTGGGTGGGTGGTGGGTTTACATTCACTTTAAGTCTTGTAAACTGTCTGGTCTCGGTTTCTTCAGTGTAGCCATGCAGATCTGGCCATCCCTGCTGCTGACAAAGGGCCTCATCCCCACAACCCTGGCCTGGTGGTCGTGGGGGTCTGGGGGCTTTTTAGAATCTGGACTGGGGGGTTTCGACTGTGACTGGGGAAAGAAAAGTTGGCTCCATCCAGGAGTTCAGCTTTAAATCCTCATTGTAAGCGTCTGAGCCACAAACGCTGTCTCCCCTCGCAGGAATGGCGGTAATAATAGTTAAGATACAATCAGCATTATCCAGACGTCCGATATTGTCCCTGGCTGTTATATCGCAGATCAGGAAAGGCTTTGCAAAGATTCATGTAAGCAGAAGGAGGAAGCATGTAAAATATAATTTCATTGTGTTCTGTTACTTGGATCCCGGCTGAAGGCAATGTTCCATTATTTTGACTTACTGGATATTAGCAGCCGGCCGCATGTTAATAGAAGCTGGATTTATCGATATTCCCTTTATGGTTATGGGTGCTGGTAAAGCCATAAGGAGGGCGATCCTGACGTGATTTGTACGCCGCTATGCGGAGGGTTTTGTTTGCGAATAATGGAGCCCAATATTGCCGGGCTGTGAAAGTTTTAACTGCTTGAGTTTGTACTCTATAAAACTTTACGCAAATAAGAAAAGAAATGGCTTCTGGGTAAATGCTGTTTTCCTGGGACTTTAACGGCTTGATTTTTAAAGCTGGGCTCTGAGCACAGTTTTCAATCCTCAGCAGCCGCAAAGGATAGAAATCCACTTTGCGTGCACCAAATGCCTTTACAAAGCCAGATATTACCTTGTAAAAGTAGCAGTGACATCATCACTGTACTGTATAGGGACTGTGCAGAAAGCAGAGTTGTGGGAGGGGCCCAGCAGGCTCCACCCACTACAGGCTGTCTGGAGAAAGCTACAGGAGGGGCGGAGACAAGACCAGTCACCCTGAGCAAGGAGAGAAAGCAGCAGTGGCCGGTCTTCAGTACAGGAAGCTCCTGGACACTCCAATGTCTAAAAAAGGCATCTGAAAATGTTTTCAGGACCAGAGATCCTTAGAATCATTCTAAAAGACTTTCTCCCAGCCTGTGTCTTCTGCAGAAAGTACACCAGTCCACCGCCATTATCTTTTGTCAGACACCAATCCTGGGAATTATTATTGCTTCTACTGGCACCAATGCTGGCGGTTATTATTAGCATCTACTGACACCAATGATAGGGGTTATTATTAGCATCTACTGACACCAATGATAGGGGTTATTATTGTATCTACTGACACCAATGATAGGGGTTATTATTGTATCTACTGACACCAATGATAGGGGTTATTATTGAGTCTACTGACACCAATGATGGGAATTAATATTGTGTATACTGACACCAATGATGGGAATTAATATTGTGTATACTGACACCAATGATGGGAATTAATATTGTGTATACTGACACCAATGATAGGGGTTATTATTGCTTCTACAGACACCAATGATGGGAATTAATATTGTGTATACTGACACCAATGATGGGAATTAATATTGTATATACTGACACCAATGATGGGAATTAATATTGTGTATACTGACACCAATGATGGGAATTAATATTGTGTATACTGACACCAATGGTGGGAATTAATATTGTGTATACTGACACCAATGATGGGAATTAATATTGTGTATACTGACACCAATGATAGGGGTTATTATTGCTTCTACAGACACCAATGATGGGAATTAATATTGTGTATACTGACACCAATGATAGGGGTTATTATTGTATCTACTGACACCAATGATGGGAATTAATATTGTGTATACTGACACCAATGATAGAGGTTATTATTGTGTATACTGACACCAATGATAGGGGTTATTATTAGCATCTAGTGACACCAATGCTGGGGATTATTATTGTGTATACTGACACCAATGATGGGAATTAATATTGTGTATACTGACACCAATGATGGGAATTAATATTGTGTATACTGACACCAATGATGGGAATTAATATTGTGTATACTGACACCAATGATAGGGTTTATTTTTGTATCTAGTGGTACCAATGTTGGGGTTATTGCTTCAGTCTCTGACACCAATTGCATCTACTTGCACAAATGCTGAAGGTTATTATTGCATCTGCTGACACCAATGCTTGGGGTTATTATTGCGCCCAATGACCAATGCTGGGAGTTATCTCTGTGTATACTGCAACTAATGCTGAGGGTTGTTATTGTGGCCAATGATACTAATGCTGGGGATTATTATTGCATCTACTGACACCAATGTTGGGAGCTATTACTGCATCCATTGACACTAATGCTGGCGGTTATCTCTGTGTCTACTGAAACGAATGCTGGGGGTTATTATTGTGGCCAATGACACTAATGCCGGGGATTATTATTGCAGCTACTGATACCGATGTTGGGGATTGCTATTGGACTGTGGCGGCTGTTGAAATTATAATATGGGGGGGGGGGCGCCAGACCCCGCCCTTCTTTTTGATCCCTCCCACTTATCATAAGCCCCACCCCTTACAGGTTCCACCAATTGTGTCAGGAGCAGTGGCGGCTGGTGCTCAAAATTTTTGGATGCACAATCAAACTGAAAAATTAAACTGTTAGTAATGCAGCACTGTAAATAGCCATGGGGACCCTGATATAAGGGGCTGTGATGTATGGGGGACTCTCACGGGGACACCAGTGCTTGGGAGTATTATTGTGTCTCCTGATGCCAGTGATGGGCTTTATTGTTGTGGCCCCTGGCACTAATTATGGGGATTATTATTGTGTCTACTGAAACCAGTACTGGGGGTTATTATTGCATCCACTGGCCTGCTGGGGGTTATAATTTCTGTCGCTCTCCTTATCTACATAACATAGGGAAGGCATTATGAAGTTCACAGCGATAGCTGGAAACAATGTAACTCATTAGACAGGTGTGTCCGATGCCTACATACTTTTGCTAATAGGTGTCCCTTGTTCCCATCTCAAAAAATTGGGAGGTATGGTTTACCTCTCGCCTGCCCGTCCTTGACGGGCTGACAACCACAGGATTAGGGTGTGCACAGGCACACCTGGCACACCCCTTGCGCACGCCTATGGTATATTTAACAGACCAAAAAAGATAATTTAATTGTTGGGGGTTTACATGCACTTTAACTCTCCTAATTCCATCATAAAGATAGATGTTTGGTTTAACGTGCCTGATTTGTGGAAGCATCTGAAATACGGACTGCCTGTATTGCCCCATAACTACCCCGTAATTTCCCCCTTTTTTAAAAAAAAATTATATTAGACTGGCTGTCATGGACCGGCACGCGCAGTTCTTATTGCAGACACTTTGATAGATGAGTCTGCGTGGGAAGACTTGATAACCGATGAAAACTCATAAGCGCATGCATAAAAGTTAACAATATCATTTATTATGATAAGGGAGCACGCATGGAAAATTCAGCGGTGAGATGTTTAAAGCAAAAAAAAAAAAAAAGAGAATTTTCTAATCATAAATCATAATCGGTGACAGGATGGAGGGTTTTGGCAGGCTGAGCCTCCCTCTATCATTCTCCGATTGTCAGTCAAAGCTTGTGGCGCAGATGAGCGGCGTCTGGAAGATGAGCCGGCGATACACAGAAAAGAAACGCATTCTTTGTGAGCGGGCCGGAGAGCGGCGCCGTAGGAGACGCGGGTTCTCAGCGGGAACATGCAAATGAGCCGAGAAGGAGATGACAGTAACAAAGTGTCACTGTCTTCCCGACACCCTCGCCACTCCTGACACCGCGGGAGCCCCTCCGCGCCTCCGTCGCTCCCTCCGAGATGCTCCTCTGTTAATTGTACTCGCCACCGCCACGGAAATTTAAAGTACATCTAAACGCAACCGTTGTCCTTTAAAGCAGTGTTCCCCAACCCAGTCCTCAAAGCCCACCAACAGGTCAGGTTTTCAGGATTTCCCTCAGATTAATCAGCTGTGGTAATTACTAAGGCAGTGAAACTGATCAAATCACCTGTGCAAAACAATGGAAATCCTGAAAACATGACCTGTTGGTGGGCCTTGAGGACAGGGTTGGGGAACACTGCTTTAAAGCACATTAGTGCATTTTTAATGCTTTGCATTAAATTGTCAATGTGATCACTGCTGCCTGTGGAATACTGTTGGCGAGCGGTTCGGCCCGAGTCCAGGAAGAGCATTGGCTGTTTGGCCCATTGGGAGAACACCCGAATTTGCAGGGTGTTCGGCGGGTGTCTGCCCCGCTGAACGCCCTGCAATACTCTGTCTGCTACACAGTATATTCTGCGCCCTGATTGGGCAAAGCTTTGCCCAATCAGGGCGCTGTAAAAGCTGGTTGTTAAGGAGCGGGATCGGGAAGCCAGCCGTGGCGTCCTTAACAACCGATGAGTCATCAGTCGTCAACGGGCTTCCCCGCTGACAGCTGAATAACAAAAAATACATTTGCCATACCAGACCTTTTGGGTCTGGCATGCATTTTAAGGGGAACCACGCCAAAAGATTTTTTAAAAAATGGTGTGGGGTCCCCCCCAAAATCAATACCAGACCCTTAGGTGAGGTAAGAGGCTGGTGTTTCCTGTGGTGGATGGGACGTCTCACTGTCTTCACCAAGTTGATCTTGCACCTTTTTCACTGATGGACTCCTAATAGCACTACTTGAGCAATTGTATGACTACAGCCTCGTACACACGGGACGACGATCGTATACAACAGGTCGTACGAATGACCGTTGTTTGCGAAATCGATCGTTCGTGCGTGCGATTAGAACAGCCGGCATACGACGGTTGTACAACGGGAGTTGTATGAGCAAACTAGAAGACTTGGTCGTACCTACAAGCTCTCATACGACCGTTGTATCGTGTGTACAGAGCAGTTGGTACAACAAGTTGTATTGTGCAAAACACGCAAGCTCAGAAGTCAGGAACGGCCGGATGCTAATTACATGCACCTGAACGTTCTTTCTTTGGTCGTACGATCGTGTGGTGCAGTCAGTATGCTAGATACAACAGCCAACATACGATTTGAGACGATCGTACGTACGATCGTCGTCCCGTGTGTACGAGGCTTAACTTTATCTACTGACAGAATTTTTTCTTAGCATTTTTTAAGCAACGCATGTATATTGTATTACCATCATTCATTATTTTTATCACCACTTATAATTTTATTAGCGCTGCACTTTCTTATTGTATACTGTCTTTTCAAGGTTTTTGAATTTGAATCATTGAATTTTTGAATTTGAATCCAGCTGCTGCTTTCATTCTAATATCATATTGTCCCTTGCGCTGAATATTTTCTATGTTTTGCATTGATACATGTCCTCCAGGGCAGTACCCGGGGACCCCATACTCTTTTTATAGCCAGTAACTTGCATATAAGCCTTTAAAATGGGCACTTTTGATTTTTCACGTTTGGGTCCCATAGACTTTAATGGGGTCCGTGGTTTGGGTCCAAAATTTAGCGATGTTCGAGAGTTCTGGCATGAAGCAAACCGGGGTTGTTCGGCCCAACTCTACTTAGCAGGTACCATGCCTAACCACTGGTTGCTTGGTGTTTTGAACTTGTACTTGGTTACCTTTAACAATTACATTCCTCTTCCCTGTCTTGCCAAGGTAACCCTTTGTAGTGGTGTTACTTCATATCCATTGTGCTTTACAGACCCTGCTTCTTTGAATATGCCAAAACCCACATGCACCCCTTTGAATAACATCAGACCACGCCTAGAACAGTTAATATAACTTTACTGAACAAGTGCGGGATAACAGTTCAATATGAACAACATCCTTTCCCCTAGCTCTAACTATAATGGTGTGGCTGCCCAGGCATACCTCCATGAGGTGATAGTCCATTATAGCATTGTCCATGGCCTGGCTGTCCCTGGAAGCCCCGGTATTTTCAATCCTGTTTCCATGTACAGACAGCTAGGACTGTTCAACCCAGCAGGGAAACCCCAAGAAGAGCCCAAACTCAGCCTTCCCCCTTTTTATATCACAGGTGGGCCAGCCAGGACCAAAAAGCTCGGAAACAGAACTTTCACAAGTTAACCCCTTATCTAGGCCTGGGCTAGCCGCTCACTCACTAGAACCAAACACAGTTCAACCTGCCTAATACAGATCTCAGATCATCTCCAATAATATAAGTACCTTTATACCTCAAATCACCCCAATTCCAGCACCTTTAAACTTCAGATCACCCCAATTCCTGTACCTTCACCCCAATTCCTGTACCTTTGCACCTCAGATCACCCCAATTACTATTCCTTCAGAACTCAGATCACCCCAATTCCTGCGCTTTCATATCTCAGATCACCCCAATTTCAGCACATTCACACCTCAGATCACCCCAATTCCTCCACCATCATACCCCATATCACCCCCAATTGCTGTTCCTTCAGAACGCCCCAATTCCTGCAACTTTATGCCTCAGATCACCCCAATTCCTGCACCTTTACGCCTCAGATCACCCCAATTGCTGTACCTTCACACCATGAAGATTGTGGACGGGCAGCCTTCATCACATAACAATGTCTACGGCTCCGGTGGGCCTAGGCTGGTACTAGGAGGAGGGCTGGCACCTAAACATTGTTCAAGTCTCTTTAGAATGTCATGGAGGTGGGTGGGCTGTGGCACAAATGGGCAGGCTGTATGTGTAGGGAGCATGGTCCTTCATCTGGCCAATCTGAGCTTGCATACAAGCCACGTGACCATCTTCAGGGCCCCACTGAAAATGACATTGCATGCTCACCCTGACAGCCACCGGTACATTAGGCTGCCTTACTCTGGCCTAGATGTGCCGCGAATGCAGCATTGCCATTATACTCAACCTCTCCTGCCATAAAACACACATTGAAAATTAGGTCACATCGCAGAGTAAAAGTCACCCCGGGACTTCTACCAGTGCACCGAACATACGTTCGAGTCTAACCGGTCTACTTCCTGGTACGAGGGATGTGTATGTCGGACGGGTAAACACGGTGTCGGGTGGGTGGAGGTACTGTAAGATTTCTCTGAACTTGTTACAAATCCACGGTCGGGAGGAGGATCATGGTCGGATCCGGGTGGCCTCGGCATCTGTAACAATACACTACTTCCGACGGGCAGGTGTTAGAAGTACCACACTTCCATGTCGTTAACCCCACTAGACTCCGCATTTCCACGTCCTTAACCCCACTAGA